>JAJJWX010004487.1:0-34539 GCA_023529315.1 Papaver bracteatum
ATAAAAACTTCTTCTAAATTTTTATCACTTTTGCAAAAAAAAAAATTCAACTTTTGGAGCCAGGGTATCCACAAACTAGTGGACAAGCCGAAATTTCAAACCGTGAAATCAAGTCCATCCTTGAGAAAACGGTGAAAACAACAAGGAAAGATTGGATCTTTAAGCTCAATGATGCACTTTGGGCGTATAGAACAGCGTACAAGACACCGATTGGTATGTCTCCATATAGGTTGGTTTATGGCAAAGCTTGTCATCTCCCGGTTGAACTTGAACATAAGACTTATTGGGCGATAAATAAATGCAACATGGAGTATGATGAAGCAGGGAAACAAAGAAAGTTGCAACTAAATGAGCTAGAGGAGATACGTAATGATGCTTACGAGAGTGCCCGGATTTACAAGGAAAAGACCAAGCTTTTTCATGACAAGATGATTTCGCGGAAAAGTTTTGTTGTGGGGCAAAAAGTCCTTTTATTTCATTCTCGCCTTAAACTATTTCCTGGAAAGTTAAGGTCCCGTTGGATTGGACCATATGTTGTTACTAATGTTTTTCCTGATGGTGCAGTTGAAATTACTAGTCTTAGATACAACTCGGTTTCCAAAGTCAACGGCCATAGATTGAAGCCATACTATGAGAACATCGCCTATATAAAAATGTGGATGAACTTCCATTTGAAGATTTTCTCCCTCTAGAGGAGTAATGTGAAGCAAGAGCTATGTCGGGCCGTCGACTTTAAAACAAGCGCTAAGTGGGAGGCAACCCACCAGTTTTGTATTTCTTATACTTTTGTTTTTATTTGCTTTTTGTTTTGTTTGTTTATTTTTCTTGTTTCATATCATATTAGGATTTCCCACCTTGATTTTACTTGGACGATTCAATTACATTGAGGACAATGTAAGGTTTAAGTGTGGGGGAGTGGCTAAGCATATATTTGTGCATAAAATTTTTTTTTTTTTTGCATAAAACTTTCAACTTTTAGAGATTTTAGAGTCACTAGCATGCTTCTAGGTATGATTACATAGAGAATTCTGACCGACATAATTGAACTTGGAAATGTTAGTGAACTACGTTCGATTTCTTGCTTGTTAGAGTGTTAAATAATGGATTTAATCATGCCGGTGATGCAAATTTGGTGCAGGGAGAAGTGCGTTATTAGAGTTGCTGATCAATCATTAGTGGATACTACCCATTTTCATATCATGTGAGGCACCGACCAGAAATTCTTTCTTTACTAAAGAGATTCTTTTGAGTGTGCGTCACCGTACGTTAATTCCGGGTAGAATGGTGAGCTACCCAATTTCACACCAATTTCAGCACTATTTTGATCTCTTGAGTGCTAATTTTTTTCAATCATGAGGGTGACATCTATGATTAAAGCCTCCTTCTTGTAGTTCGATTTGCAGTTAACACCATTCTCTCTCGACAACAACGGGTCCATAGAAACATCACAATTATCAACAAGGAGCGACATCAAAATCTACAAGGAAAGTTGAAAAGGTTCAAGGTTTGCAAGCAACAATGGAACAAGAAAAAGAGCAAATTTCATATCCAAGTAAAGCAACATACATGTTGAAGACTTACCATACAATGAGGTAATTTTATATCCAAGTATTAAGACTTATTTACAAGAGCGAAGAAAAGAAAAGGTGGGAATTATTGAAATTTATGATTTCGAGACGATACAAGTTGTGAAGAATCAAGCGGTAAAGTACTTTTCCACGGCCATGTTTATTTTGTATTTTGTTTCTCTTGTCTA
The DNA here is from genome assembly GCA_023529315.1 of Papaver bracteatum. NCBI lineage: Eukaryota > Viridiplantae > Streptophyta > Magnoliopsida > Ranunculales > Papaveraceae > Papaver > Papaver bracteatum. The sequence goes on from JAJJWX010004487.1 coordinate 1,757, forward strand.
AAAAAATTTTTTAAAAAAAAAAAATGAAAAAGAAAAGAAAAGAAAAGAATATATATATATGAGACAAGAGAAATATCTATTATTTTTTTGTTTTGAATAAGCCGCGGGGAAGGAAAATTTATAAGGAAGTTTCAAGCGACATGGATTTTAAGGAAAAAGGTTACAAATTGTCAAGGATCTGCGGAATTCAAGAGTTTATCACCAATAGTTGAAGCCGAAGACCAAGAAGGTGAAGACAAGGAGCGGAAGACGTTTCTATTGGATTCCGTGAGAGTGGTGTTATCATAATTGGCAATCAGATGTGAAGGTAAGTAAGTAATCTTATCCTCGATATAAGTGGTTGATTTCCTTTCTTAGAGATCGTTAAAAAAATGTTTTTTTCAAAATGTTAAAAGATGTGGGTTTTTCAAAATTTCGGAAGTTATTCTTCCCACCATTCAACGTGTTGCAGGAATTCTCTCTTCATTCCTACCTGCACACATGTGAGACCCATAAAAAAGCCGTCTTTTTGAGTGCAATTATCATAAAACCCTTTTGTGAGGCAGAAGTCGAGGCGAAATGCTTATTGATCATTTCTCAAACACGTGTTCTCTCATTATGGTGTGGTTATTTCTCACTCAAAATTTAAGAATGAGAATATGTTCTTTAGTATTTCTAACTTCTAATTACTAGTATGCAGATACTCTATGTCTTCGTAGCTCTTAGGATGCTTGGGACGCTAGAACGCTTTGAAGTTGTAAGTTTGATTTGCTCGAGGACTAGCAAAGTCTAAGTGTGGGGGAATTTGATAGGTGTAGAATACACCTAATTTACTATCTAAGAGTTTATGATTTCTTTGCTATTTTTCTAGTAAATTATGTATTTTACGCGTGTTTTTGAGTTATTAGGTACTCTGGAGTCGCACGGACGAAAAAAAGGAGAAATCACCAAAATTGAGCAAGAAAGGGAAAATTTGTCATTTCCCAGGAAAAAACTATCGGGAGACAAGCCACGGTTAAAGGGCAACTCTCTCAGAGGAGTATTAAAAATAGGACATCCCATGTTAAGGGGCAACTTGCTTTTGGAAGAATTATAAAGAGCAGCCAGCTATAGTTGAGGGGTTACCATCTAGGGTGTCCCTTATCAGTTATCAGTGGGTGTAAGTATCATTGGTTAACCCTTAACAGTGACCGGATACTGGATAACCAACCCTACTTCCTAACCCTAAAACCGAGAAAAGAAAATCTTTTCAGCCATTCATTTAGTTCGAATTTCACTGAAATTGAAAACAAGCAGCGGCTGCTGCTGTTATTCTGTTCGAGAGGAGATCGAGATATGAGAGATGAAATCGAGTATAATTTGAGATCGAGAGATGGGTGACTTCTGCCGTCAATTGAGAAAATAAATGGAAGATTGAAATCAGTTCTAATGCTGTAATAAAAGGGATAAAGATTATTAATGGGTTCAGTGGATGAATCAAATCGAAGAAGATGATGTCCGTTTGGTCGCTGTAGAAGATGAATGAGAATTGAAGCCGAGAGATGGATATGGTGCTGTGGAGGAGAAATGGATGCTGAAGGCTGAAATTGGGTCTGTTGTGGTCATGAAACAAAACAAGGTAAAGAACGAGATGGGTTCGAATTATTTATGGGTTTGTGGATCAAACTGTGTAAGAGAATGGATATGTTGTTGTGGATTGAAGTGGGTTTGTATCAGATGAGGTGAAATGGAGTTGCAGAATTACAAGACTCGGAGATGCAGTACTGGATTATGAAAACAAGAAAGATGTGAACGAGATGGGTGGTACTGCAGAAATTGATTTACAGGAGAGCTTAAATGCGTTGGAATTACCATAGATGTATGTTAGGTATGCATGTGAAGATAATGGCCTGAAAAATTGGACGAAAATGTCCTGTAATCAGCCGAAACTCGGCCGATTCTCCCCTCCGGCGAGTCAACTCGGTGCCGACGACGACCATTCCATACCGATCCAGATCAGTAACTCAACCGATTAAGACTACTCAGCTGACTAAGAACCTGACTCACCCTCCTCCTTGACCTGCTGACTAATAGTTGACTGACGTTTGAATCCTTTGACTGTTAGTCCTAACGGTGGACTGACGGAAGATTCCTTACCGGGGGAGAATTTTTAGGTGGCCGGCGACGACAAATTCCGGCCAACTTCCGTCCAAAAATGCAGTTTTCCGGTGACCAAAAATGCAGAATTTTGGGTGGACTTCTCTCATGTGTGTGAAGACTTAGAATTGGGAATTGGATGCAAACTTGGAAGTTTTGGAGAATTGGACTAGAAATTGGAATATGGCTCAAATTGGGAAAGTGGTGTTCTTTTGGAATGAGGAATCTTTTCCTACAAAGATATGGAGAGTATTGAAGCCTATAAATAAAGGAGTTCTCTACAACTTTTTACACACATCTACTTTGGAGAAGGAGTTAAAGTGCACAAGGATTGGAGGAAGGAGCAACCATCATCTTTTCAATAAGTTTTCTTTCTTCCTTAAATTATTATTATTATTATTGTGTGAACTCCAAACTATGAGTAGCTAATTTTCTTATTGATTGAGGATGAATTCCTAGTTCTTAATATATGGTTTGAGTTTTGTTTCAATTCTACTTTGAAGTTTTTCATATGATTATCGATTTTTTTTACTAATATTAGTGTTTATTTTTGATTGATAGGTCGTTTGGGTGGCCAACTAAATTGATTTGTTAATTAATCTAAAGCTAGTGAAAGTTAGGGATAAGTAATCGTTTCTTGACTATTTACATAAGTAGAAAACACAAGACCTTGCGGAGGGATTCCGTGGAGCAATTGTGTGTAAAAACAACGTTAGCAAGTGGACCTTGATCTAAGAGTTTAATTACTAATATCAACCTAATAAATTCATGAATCTTAATGCGTTTAACTAAATTACATCTTGGGTGATCTACTACTAGGTGGGTTGGTGAATAGAATCCGGTAGGCGAGAACTTTCGTATCCGGTGAAATAAGGGATTTTGGGGTTAGCACTGATCTAGCTGATATACCTACGGTTGGTGGTAATCTATGACTAATAACAAGTGGAAAAGAACATAACTTTAATCATTGTTTTGCAGCGAAGAAGGATTCCTTGATCTATTCTCTCTTATTGAATTCAACTTACACTTTTAATTGCTTTGTTTATTTCTTTTTCTTTTAAAATCTTCAACCAATACCCCCCTTTTTGTGACATTATAAGAAAACTATAATCTCTTGCTCCTCGTGGGATCGACCTTGACTACCCAATATTACTCTTTAATTAGGTAGTAAAGTATTAATTAATTTGTTATGGTTACGACACGCATACAATATCAAATATTTTTTGCTTCAATTGTGTCTTGTGCAGTACTTAAAAATCTAAGCAATTGAACAACTCTCTAACTAGTTCATTTGAGTCATTTGAACTAGTTATAGTGAAGAAGAATATGGTTGATATGAAAGTTATCATATGGCTAACCATTTGGTTAACTATTGTTGAACCAACTAATGTACAAGTTTGGGTACGGTTTTCACAAGCCCACAAACGTGCATTACATGTGTGTATAATAAGATATGTTTTCGATCTAACAGTTGATAAATATTATCTTGAATCTAATCAGATTTTCATCTAATAGTGAATATTAAATGCTTTGTTACTAAGCTAACATTGATTGCAAATCCTGATTTGAAAGACTATATAAGGGATAACTCTAGCAACTGGGAAACTTAATCCCTACACCTTACGTGTGATACTAGTTGCATAGCTAGAGTCGATTCTCCTTTAACCTTTGGTTTCTTCTTCTAAACCATGTTAACGACTTAAAGAATTCATTGGGATTGTGAAGCCAGACCGATACTACTCTTCATGTAGTTGTGTGATATGATCTTGCATCTTCTATCGTACGAGTAGAATTGGCATAGTTGTCTTCAGATTTCTATCTCTGATAGGCAAGATAAAAAAAGTGGTCACAAACATCTTTGTCTCATCGTTGGTGATTCTACAATATCTTTTTCGCTGCGTCGATTAAGACTACTGTGAGGTGATTGATAATACTAAGCTGTTCTTCGGGAATATAAGTTTGGTTTATAAATTGGTTCATGTTCACCTTGATTTATCAAAATATGGAACAAAAACTCGTAGGTATATTCGTGGGAGACGGATTTATCTATTACCTTAGACTTTTCTGTGTGATTCAGATTTGTTTATTAAAGTCTTCGAATTTGGGTCGTAGCAACTCTTAGTTGTGGGTGAGATCAGCTAAGGGAATCAAGTACGTATTATCCTGCTGGTATCAGAGGCATAGGAGCATAATTGTGCCTTGGATCAGTGTACGATTGATTGGTTTCAACTACAGTCCAGACCGAAGTTAACTTGGAGTAGGCTAGTGTCTGTAGCAGCTTAATACGGTATATGTTTAATCTGGACTAGGTCCTTGGGTTTTTCTGCATTTGCGGTTTCCTCGTTAATAAAATTCTGGTGTATGTGTTATTTCATTTTCCGCATTATATTGTTTATCTTTATAATTAAAATAATACAGGTTGTGCGTTGTTCAATCAATTAGAATATCCGACCTTTTGGTTGTTGATTTAAATTGATTGACACTTGGATATTGGTCTTTGGTACCATCCTAGTTTATCTCTCTTGTATTTATATTGAGACTCGCAGTTTGCTTGAGTAAGATTTATATCGAGATATAGAGATATAAACTCTTTGATATACTTTTTATTTATTGAGTCTGACTATCTAGTTGATTCTCATAAAAGTATATTGGAGTTTGTCCATACAAATTGCTAATTCGAAATATTGGGTGTGGTTGTTAGGCCCCCGCTTTTTCACTAGGAGCAAGTAAAAATCATCGTGATACACGAGGATTGGGCTATAATGGAATAAATACTCATAGTACAAACAAAGAGGTAAAATTTGTCAAGGCTAGTGATTCTTCTCAACAAAAGGTTTCCACTGATGGAAAAATTGAAATACGTTCTCCGGCAGTTAAGGTTCAAAATAGCCAATTATATCAACCTCCAAAGTCAGCAAACACAGATCGAGGTAAGAACATTCCTTATTTTGCCACTATTGTTGAAACAAAGGTCACCTGGAAAGGAGATGTCGTTTCCGTATAAGGAATTAGAAACTTCATGATGTTCTTGTTTGGGCATCACAAGAAGTTTTGAAACCAAGATCATATGTTAATACTAATCCCCTTAACGTTACAGGTTGTAATTGTTCAACCTTTAGGCAAAGGAATCAGTGCTGTGATAAACCTAGATTTGCCTATAAATGTCATCATACGAATCCTTTTCACAATCATTATAGTTATCAAAAGGAAAACTTCGTAAAGGTGAAGATAAGATCTGATGCTCCCAGTTGGAGAAAGACTAACTTGCAAAAGAATAGTCAATCTGATTCTCTTACGAGAATTCTAGAAGATAGTAATGGGAAGAAGGTTCCAATTGTTCCTAAACGCACCAAAGAAAGTCAATGCTATTTTGAGTGTGAAAATGAATGATCTCCCAGAAAATTCCAAGACTATGGAGAAGGCAGTATCCATGATGTTGGAACTTAAAAAGTTTTTTGGAAAGATGGATTTGGATGTGAAAGGTTCTAAAAGTGATCTCTTTCATGATAATATAAAAGTCACTTGTGGTGAGCAATGTCTTGAGTGTGTTGTTAGTGCATCCTCACCAAGGAATGCCCTGCTATGTATACGGTGAGGGAAGCACGATAAATGGAGAGCACAGATTATGTTCGGTAAGGCTGTAGAATTCGATGGATTCTTCTAAAAAGGTATGTATATAAAATTGAGCAAGATTTGTGTTTTTATTTGCTTAGAGTACTTAGAATGATCCATGTACCTTGTTTATAGTTCATTTCTACCTAACTTGATATGTGTTTAAGGTTCTTAAATGTTTAGGTTTGAAAATAGTAGTTCGGGATGTTTGGACTTCATGGTACACATACCAGGTATGCATACCATCATTTAAAATCAAAATCCATAGATTTTAGTACTTATACCCATTTGCATACTGCTCCAGGTCGTGAAAATTCGTTTCCAAACCGGTATGCATACTTGACCGTAAACGTCGATATTCAGTAAACTTGTTTTGGCCGTAACTTCTTCGTCCGAACTCGGAATTACCTCATTATTTTTGTATTCTCTTCCTTTTTGAATTACCTTAAAAATAAAGATGATAATTCTTGAATTTGAATGAGTTAATATTGGTCTTTGTCCTGTCTTTTTTTTTTTGAGTGTTTTGCTCCATTTCGTCGCACTTGTTCCAATTCTTTTGGACTTGGGCACTTGGATTCTTGGAGTACTACTCATATAAGCTCATTTGTATCTTTTAAGAGAATGTTGTTAGTGAATCACAAATAATTAAGTTCAAGAATGGGTAGTAGTACGCATTTCTATGGCATTCTTGAATGTTCACAATCATCTTATGTGAACTATGGTGCATGGTCGTTAATGACTTTGTATGTTCTTCTTTGTTAAGAAAATCTTTTTATATGCCTTTGGTAGCTATTCTTGGTGTAAATCCGTGAGAAAAAGATTGATTCCACCTTCTAAGGGCAAACATTGATTTTTGCAGTGTTAATCTTTTTGGTTTTATATATTGCAATTTGTTATGGGATATGTGTGTTTGCGTCTGTGAACTATGATTGTCCCATACATGGTCAAAAGTTAAGTCTTTCATATGTCGATATGCAAGTATTGATAAAAGATTGAATGAACTTTTGACAAACAAAAGATAAGCCTATTATGTCATTATGCAAATATTGATGGAAGATAGGATGAGCTTTTGTTTACAAAGATTAAGTCTATTATATGTCATTCTGCAAATTGTGATAAAGAATAGAATGAATCTTTGTTTATTCCGCAGTATTGATCTTCCCTGATCCATATTTTTATTTATATACTGTGCGGCTCCGTAAGTTCTCTTATGTGAACATTTCCGATTAAATTAATCATGGGTTCTCTTGTGGTTAATTTAATTGAGATTTTTTGATACAAATACATATGTAATTTGCTAATGTCCAAAGAAATTGTAGTTGCAGGAAATCCCACAACACACCCCATATAATATTATGATAGCAATTTCTAGATCTAAATCTATTTCATAACCAAAATAAAGATTAAAGTGCTAAAATTATAAAATAAGACACAAGATTTACGCGGTTCGATCAATGTGATCTCCATCCACGGGGTTAGGGTTCTTCACTATGATTATTGAAATTATATTTGGATTACATTGAGACTCCATTAATGAGTATTCAGAGCTCTAGATTTAGTTTTATAGGAAGAAGATGATAAAGAAAAATAAAGTCTCTCCCTCTAAAAAATATGTCTCTCTCTCTCTTACAAAAAATGTGTATCCTTCTTTATCTCTCATGCTATTCTCTTTATATAAGTATTTACATAGTGGATGACATCTCACATACAGCTCATATTCTCGCAGGTCTTTGATAATCTCGCAGGCTCTTGCTACCTTCTCGCGAGCTATGGAAATGAATGCATCTCGCACACTAAAAAATGTGTTATGCGAGATTCTGCTCCTACATTTTGCCTATTTTTCTTGAATATTGCTTGAAGAGCGATCTTTAAGAAAAAATTTGTTGTTGTAGTAGTCTTTGATCTTCGTTGATGAAGGAACGGGCGAAAAAATACTTGACTTGAAAAGTACGTACTTGCCTCTATTCTTTTGCGAAGTTCCGGAGCTTTGCGAAGTAAATAAGAAGTATCAACCCTTGAAATATGCGAAGTATGAAGTATCCTTGAAGAAGTATAAGAAGTACTCAATACTCTAAATATAAGAAGTATCCGTCCTTGAATGCGAATAAGAAGTATTGCGAAATTATTACTCCACGTTCTCTGCCTCATGCAATGTTGTAATGCAAATAATAATTTAGATTAGTATTCAACATTTATTTTATCAAAAATTTTCATTTGATTGCAAGTTCAAATCATTTTTCTTTGCTTTGATTTACTTTGTATAACTTGTTTCGTCTCATTCGATAAACATCTTTCATGGAAATGATCCTAATGAGGTCTTATGCAGCCTGTTGATGGAAGGTCTTATTTTGCGTCCTACTACTCTCCATGTTAGATATCATTCTCATTTGAAACAAACCAAATTTTTAAGGGAAATATATAAATTGGTCTGCGAGATATTTTTCTCGGTTTCTTTTGTAATTGTGGAATCTTTGTAATTCTGAAATCTCTGTAATTCTGCGATTATATCGCGTTTTGTAAATCAAATCAAAAATCTTTTATTTTCTGTAAAAGTAAAATGTTCAAGGAAAGTGGTACTTAGCTTTTGTGGTTTGCTGTTGTCAATTTCGCGCAGCAAAAAGAAGTGTGAGAAATGAGAATTTAACCCTTGACCTTCCTCTTGCATATTCTCGCAACAAACCAACTGTGCTAACCTTCTCTTGCGAAATAATCAAAGATCTTGCGAAGTAATCAAAGGCCAACTTTACGAGAGGCAATTCTATATAAATTTTGCATAACAAAAATAAACTTGCGAGAAGCAAGAATTGATCATGCGACCTGCTGCTTGCATTCATGCCTCCTAACCAACTGTGCAAGCTTTTTATCTGCGAAATTATCACCAACTCTCTTCTGTTCGAAATAATCAAAAATCTTGTGAAAAAATAAGCATGTGTTGGGACTTGAACACGCGACCATGAACTTCTTAACTTCACAGATGACCAATTATGCTACCTCTTGTTTGCGAAATAACGAAACAATATTGCGAAATTATTCATTCTTGCGAAATTTTCGCAGGGCAAAAAAGAATAAAACTATGCTCGCAGGCGAATTCGAACTTGCGACCACCAACGTTGTAGTTGCAGGAATTCCCACACTACACCCTATTCAAGAATTTATCAATATTTATGACATAATTTGAAGATTAAAGACACTTTTTCATTAATTTGATCTTAAGGAATTACATAAATCAAGAACACAGAACACTTGATAAAAGATTTTCTCCCTCCTAAAAACTTTCCTAGCACTCAAAAATTCATCCCCCACTCTGGAACTATTCATCTCCTTTATATAGGTATTTACATAGTGGATTACAGCTCATGACAGCTCATTTACAGCTAAGATCCCCTTCAATTTCGGATATGAGTAACTGGGATAAATCGCAGTTAGCACCGCCTTTATCTTTCGCAGGTTTTATTGATATATCGCAGACATGTCACACTTTCTTCGTGTTTCCGTCATTTTCAATCATTACGTCACTGTTTAAGTCATCTTTGGATGTCTCGCAGGATATCATTGATTATCGCAGTAGTCGTCGTTTATTACCGATGTATCACAAGATCGTTGTTTATTTCAGAATATTGTTGTAACAATATTCTGATCCTACATCTTGCCTCTTCTCATATCTTTTCTGCGAAGAAGATAAAGATCATGAGAATTTAAGTTTTTTAATTTGCTGCAACTCCTTATATTTTACCCGACAAAGTTCCCTACTTTACGCTTTTACTACCGACACGCGTCAATCTTTACCAATTAACCCGGTTACCCATCCTTCATCTATAAATAATGTCCCACTCGAGAGTATTTCTTTCTTCTTTCACTTTCTCTTTTTCTTCAACTTTTCCTTTTTCTTGTCTGCAACTTTTTCTCTCCTGGTATCCTTCCTACTTCTGCTCTAATGGAGACTCAAAGGTATGTTCTTATCTTGAATCTTACTTTGTTCATGTTATGTTATATTTATCGCCCCATTTTCTTCATATTCCCCATATTTTATCATCTTTTTTCAGTAACACCACTTCGATTAAAGTTACTATCAAAAACCCTAACCCTAAGGGTTCTCAGAAAAGGCGTGTTGGGAAGACGAAAAGATCTGAGGATGATAAGGTAGTAAGAAACATCTATTCCTTTGAAATAAAAATATTGTTTCCTCTGTTTCTTATCTACATTATTATTCGCAGAATAAAGGGAATATTCCTAAACCTCTTAAGCGTTCTCGTCAAGTTAAAGCTCTTTCAGATGAAGTGGATATTCTTGAATTTTTACCTGCAAAACCTGTTCCATCGCAAGATAAATCTTCTTCTTCTCCTTGCACGAATTTCAATACCCATATTACTTATTCATCAACCCCTACTAAAGTTATTGATACTAATATTCCTATCTCTGATAATCCCAACATTTTAAAAACTTCGATGGATGAATCTATGATAGCTGGAAATAAATCTGTGACGAATGAAACTGCGGTGAATGAAACTATAGTAAATGAAACGACAGTTAATGAGGCTGCGGTGAATGAAGTCGTAGATAATGAAACTATGGTAAACGAAGCTTCAATTAAGGAAGCTGCGGTGGATGATGTTGCGGTGAATGAAATCAGAATCGCGACCAATCAAATTCCTTCTTCCATTCTTACTATCGCCAAAACTTCTTCCTCTACTTCTCTTCCTTCTTCCCAAGAAATAACAACATGTGGGTTGAAGTCGCTTTTCAAATATTATCGAAGTTTTAAACGATGCTATGAAATCTTCTTCAGATCCCCGCGAGACAAGATGTTTATATGATTCTAAGCAAACATCTTGGGTCTTATGTTCTTCACTTCGTTAATCGCCTTAGAAGATGAGGTTGAAACTTTGAAGAAGAATCTTCAAGAAAAAACTTTGGAGTGTGAACTTCTCAATCATAAGCTTCACAATTACGAATTAGATCAGAAATTCTTCGCAGCAGAAATGATGATCTAAAAGGTATAACCTTCTTGCTTCGCTTTTGCCTCTGTAAATATTTGCTTTTTTATGTACTCAATTTTCCTTTATTTATTTGTTGATGCATATTTAGCTTCAAAACATAACCAATTAATGAAGATACTTGAGTGGGAAACAATCAATTGATGAGGCCCGTATTGGGAAAGAATCTTGGAAGAATCAATTTGATAAATTGAATGTTCTTCACACATACTCAATTGACGAGATAAATAATCTTAAGAATGAGAACAACCAACTAATTCATGAACGAGATCAACTAATTCATGAACGAGATCATCTAAATAATGATGCCACCCAACTTTTATATTCGCTAAACCAAATTAACTTGAGGGTGGAATCTTTATCAGATGAAAACAGAGTTTTATCCCAAGAGAAATGTAGTTTTGTGGATACAACAAAGAATTATTCGCAGCAATTAGACAATCTACAAAAGTTGTGTAAGGACCAAGAGCAATCCCTTCGTGTACTGAAAGATGAAATTAAAAAGATAACTGAATCATCTCATTTCTTGAACAAGAGAATCTTATAAAGGGTAGGTTAGCTCTAAGTGTAAAAGTCAACAATCTCAAAGATGATTATACTCGACTGAAGGAAGAAAATGTTTATCTTCGCAATTGTGAAAAAAGTATAAAATCTCGTTTAAAAGGTAAGGTTGGGGATAATTTTGATGATGCCATGAACCGATGGAAGAGTTGCTTCTTTAATATAATTCACACTTTATCTTCGCAAAAGGAAGGTAGTCATTTTGACTGCCTTATCTATTAATTACTTCATTGTATTTTCTCATTTTATTTTTCGTGAAAATTCCATCTAATATGCAATTTTCCTTTCGCAGAATCTGAGAAGCATCTTCCAGCTTCAATTTCTGATCTGTCTACGAGGTTAGCCAAACTTCGCAAAAAGAATACCGCGCTTTCCAATTCTCACAACAAAGCATTGAGAAGATTTTACTATCTTGAGTATTTCAAAGATATAGAGATTAGAAATCGGGAAAAGAATTGCCTCCGCAAGGCTCATTTAGGCGCTGAGGTTTTCATAAATAATGTTCTATTCTCTCATTCTTTACCTCCTATAAAGATCAAACCCTTGGAGATAGATGATGACGAAGTTCCTCATCCCATAGATGAAGACCTAAATTATTCAAGCAATGAAGAAGATTTTTCTGAAAATGAACAAAGTACACCTGAGAACGAAGGAAATCCTCTTAATGAAGCAGAAGAACAAAATCCTCCTCATGAAACAATCGCTGGTGATGGAAAAACTCAAAATGAAAAAGATGATGCTGGTGAAGATAATAGTGGTGAACAAGAATGATGAAATTAGATAAGAATATTCTTATCATGTATTTCTGCGAAATATTTCTTGTTCTTCTCCTCGTTTCGCGAATGATTGTAATTTCCGAATCTTTCTTCTTCCTTCTACTTTTGCGAAACATTGAAGTTTTTGTAACTCAATCACTTATCCCGATTTATATACTTTTATTAATTCTGAATCCAATCTTCATAAACTCTTGTAACTTGATTATCTTCCTTCTTTTTTATTATTTTGATTCTTCTCAAGGAAGATAATGAAATATTATTTTATATTCCCCATATTTTCCCCTCATAATCTTCCTTGTGAAGTATTTTATTTGTCATCCTTGTAAGAAATCCCGTACTTGCCTCTTTTTATCAATCTGTAATATGATAAATGAATTATCGCAAATATTTCTGCGAAGAATTTGTTATATGCTTCGCAGATATAACTTTTCTTGTGGTCTTATTTTGCTTCCTAGTTAAAGGTCTTATTATGCCACTTTTATGCGACAAGATCGCAGGAAATGCTTACTTTTATATGTAATAAACCATTGATCTTTCCTTATCCTTTAATTTTAATTTCTGCGACAATATGATAAATCTAAGCCATCTTGTGAGATTAATATCTCTTTTCTTTTTAAGACTTATGACATTGCCGTCTTTGCAATTTATATCCTCTTATTATTTGATTTCATTTATCTCATCTTTTGATCTTATCACAAAAACCCATTGATCTCATCTTAACATTTCTCTTTAGGCTTTTTGGCCAGTCACGCGGCAATATGACGGGCCTAAATACTCTTGCGAATATAAAGTCCCATGACATTGCTGTCTCTGTCACGCGACAATATGACGGCCTAAATATTCTTGCGAATATAAAGCCCCATGACATTGCCGTATTTTTTGATACACAACTCCCTAATGGAGGGTATCGCCCTTATCTCTCCCCCCGGTTGCCCCTTCAAGGATTATACATCGGCCATACAAGACTAGCACTTTCCCATCCGGTTCTGCCAACAACCAGTTGTTTTCGCATCCTTATCCTTTATGCCTTATATGGCTTATAGTTACAAGACTGCACCCTAGGTGGGGTTTTCTTTGGGCCGAACACATCGTAAGCCAAGACTTTCCATGGATGGCCATGGTAGGTTCATCCATCCCGGCACCACACACTCAACCGTGTACCTCGGCGCCTTGATCATACGTTGCATTCCTTAGGAGAAACTCTCGGACGCCCAACCAGGGTATAACCTTATATAATTGGGAATCCAAGTTATCTCTCCCGGATGGATTTTCTATAATCCCAAATCTCCATGACTAGGTTCCAACAGCGGTATAGCCTTTCCCATAGCCATGCAAAGAGATACCCCCCTTATGACGCACTTTAAGGACATTGCCTCTTACGAAATAGAATCCGCGAACTAAGGTGTACGCCATAAAAGTTCATCCCGTTCTTATATATTTTTAGGCGATTTGCGCTCGTCTTATGAATTTGCATTAAATTTTTTAATTATCTCGCAAATTATTGCGGAAAATAGCTTTTATATTCAGCCAACTTTGTTCTTACAGAACATCTCTTTTATTCTCTCGCAATTTCTTGTGTGTAATCCATTCATTCTAGTCTTTCAAACCTTTATTGATAATATTTTCTTAGATATTTTCTATTCCATGGTCTGCCAAGTCTTTGACCCATGTCTCTTCCTTCTGGATCCATTAATTTATATGCTCCAGTTCCAACTATTTCTTTGATTATATATGGCCCATCCCATTTTTTCGCTAATTTTCCTCCATTTTCTCGCTGATATTCTGGTGTTTCTCGCAGAACTAAATCTCCAACTTGGAATTCACGCTTCTTTACTCGTTTATTATATTCACGAGCTAATCTGCGATGGTAGTTTTCCATATGTTGTAGTGCCTTTTCTCTCTTCTCTTCTACCTCATCAAGTTTGTCTAGAATCATACCAAAGACTAAGATTCTTTTCCCAAGCTTCTCTTTTTGTTGTAGGAATAGCAACTTCTCGTTGGTAATACCGCCTCAACCCCATATGTTAAACAAAAAGGTGATACCCCAGTTGCTTCTCTTCGTGTTATATTATAAGCCCAAACGCATTATGGACTTGTTGACACCACGTTCTATGATGCCCTTCTAACTTCTTTTTGAGAATATCTGCAATTGTTTTGTTAGTTGCTTCAGCTTGACCATTGGCCTGTGGATATAAAGGAGTTAATTTTCCACACTTTATCTTGAATGCATTAAGTAACATCTCTATATTTTGTCCTTCAAATTGTTTTCCATTATCCGACACCAATCTTGCGTTGAATTCCGAATCTGCAAATTATATTTTCAAATATAAATGTGAAAATGTCCTTATCACGAATATATGTCAGATTTTGCCTTAACTTCTGCCCATTTTGTGAAGTAATCTGTTGCGACAATTAAGTATCTCTTTTGCCCTGTTCCTAGTACAAATGGTCCCACAATATATAAACCCCACTTTCCAAATGGCCAAACATTTTTTTGAAGATGTTAATGTTTCACCTGGTGCATGTATTCTTTTTGCAAATCGCTGACATTCATCGCAACTTCTTGATAAATTCTTTGCATCTTCATGCATATATGGCCAATAATAACCTTGCATTTTAGTTAGTATGCTAAAGATCTGCCGCCACTGTAATTACAAAGATCCCACTATGTAACATTTTTAATATTTGCTTTCCTTCTTCTTGTGTCAAACATCTGAGGGAAGGCCCATTTAAAGATTTTCGACATAATACCCCATCTCTTAACTCATAATTTGTTGCTCTACTTTTTAATTTATGTGCTTCCAATCTGTTCCTTGGTATCTCCCCCCTTGCTAGATATGCGTGAATTTCCGCACTCCAATCTGCGATAATTCGGCTTGATTCTTCGCCATTATTTTCTACTACCATTTCTTCATATTCCTCTTCTTCTTCTTTATTAATTGACGGTGCTATGAGTGTTTGTATTTTTATATTTCTCGCAGTCGGATCTACCATCATACTTGATATAAACGCAAAAGCATCTGCAAGCCTATTATCTCTTCTTGAAATATGCCTCCATTTGAGTTTTGGAATTTTCGCAGATAATTCTTCAACAAGTTTCTTATATTTTTTCAAAGATATATCATTAGTTGCATATTCCCCTTCAATTTGGCGAATAATCAATTGTGAATCACTTGTAACTCTTGCATTCTCCACCTTTATTTCTATCGCAAATCTTAAAGCATGTACTACAGCCTCGTATTCTGTCTCATTATTGGTAGATTCGAATTCCAGTCAAAATGAAAATGCCATTTTCGCACCTTCTGGCGAAATAAAAACGACTCCCACTCCATTTCCTTCTCCATTGGATGATCCATCTACTAATATCTCCCACCTATTTGGTTCTGTTAAAAGATCTCTAGGATCCCCATATTCTTCTTCTATATCTATCATGTCTTCTACAACTTCATCATCCTCCAAAGGAAATTCTGCGAGAAAATATGCGACAATTTAAGATTTTGGCGAAGATAAAATTGCATATTGGATCTCAAAATGCCCCACTTGTGCATTCCATCTTTCGACTCTGCCTGATCTTTTTGAATTTTTCATTACTAACTCGATTGGTACTTTTGTTAGTACTTTAATTTTTTGCGCTTGGAAATATATGAGAAGTTTAGAAGCTGCATAAACTAATGCCAAAATTAGCTTTTCAATCTTCGAATAATTTTTCTCCGCAGCATTGAATGTTTTCTTGATGTAGTAAATGGGTTTTTCAACTCTGCGTCATTTCGCAAAAGTATCTGCGCTTAAAGCATGTGGAGTTGTCGCAAGATATATCAGCAATTATTCTCCTGGGTCAGCCTTCTGTAGTATGGATATATTCATCAAATATTCCTTAACTCCTTGAAAATCTTTCTCACACTCGTCTGTCCATTTAAATTTTTTTCCCTTATTTAGTGTGTTGAAGAAATGCTTGCATTTATCCGATGACCGTGAAATAAATCTTCCTAGTGAGGCTAAAAGTCCATTCAATTTTTGCACATCTTTTACTGTTGCTGGAGTTGGCATATCTCGAACTGCTTGCACCTTTTCAGGGTCAACTTGTATTCCTTCTTTTGATACAATATATCCCAAGAATTTCCCGATGATACTCAAAGTACATTTCTCAGGATTTACTTTGATATTAAAAAGTCGCATCTGATCAAAAATTTCCCTTAGGTCCTGCACATGATTTTTAGCTTCTTTGATTTTTACCAACATATCATCCACATATACCTCTAAAGTTTTATGTATCCATTTTGCGAAAAAAATTTCCACCATTCTTTGGTATGTTGCTCCTGCATTTCGTAACCCAAAAGGCATATTTGTGTAGCAATATAGTCCTCTGGGAGAAAAGAATGCAGTGTGTTCTTGATCTTCTTACGCCAATGGATTTTATTATAGCCCTTGTATCCATCTAACGAAGATATTCAATCATTTCTGCGTGCAGATTCCACCATCTCGGGATATCCGGTAAGGGAAAACTATCTTTGGGACATGCTTTATTTAAATCATTAAAATCGATGCAAATTCTTATCCCCTTGTTTTTCTTGGGAACTACTACCATATTGGCGATCCATTCTGGATATTTCGCTTGCCTTATAATTCCTGCATCAAGCATCTTTTGAAATTCTTCTTCTATCTTGGCATGATAAGTAGTTGCAATCTTTCTTATTCTTTATTTGATTGGTCTCATATTTTTGTTAATCTCCAATGTATGGCACGCAACAGATGGATCTATTCCAGGCATCTCATCCATATTCCATGCAAAAATATCTCTGTATTCTCGCAAAAGGTTTACAGTTTGCTCTTCTTCCTCCACGTCCATCTTAGTTCCAATTTTCAGCATCTTTGGGTCTTCTTCACTTCCAACATTTACTTCTTTTGTTGGTTCTGCTGTGAGATAACTAGCTTCACGTTCTCCCATTGGTGTTGGTGCCTTTATTATCTTCGCTGGTTCATTATTTTCTTGCGATACATCGCCAAATATTCCTTTTCCTTCTTCTGATTTTATCATGTAAATCTTGAATTCTTCTTCTTTCTTTTCTTCTCTCCTCACTTTTCTCGCATTGTTTTCGCAATCGGATTTCATTTTCACAATTCCTTACTTCATTTTGGAAACATAATGCTGCATAATCTGCATCTCCTCTAATTTCGCCAATTCCACTAGGCATAGGGAACTTTAAACACTGATGTAGAGTTGATGATACAGCCTTGATTGCGTGTATCAATGGTCTTCCCAACAGCATGTTATAAGGTGATTTCACATCCACCACGCACAAAGTGACCCGCGTCTCTATTTTCCCCAGCGGAATTCGCACTACAATTTCACCTTTAGGTTTTGTTAGAGATTTTCCAAATCCATGAATATGATATGTTGGACTAAGCATTTCTTCATCTTTGTATCCTATTTTCTTGAATGTGTGGTAAAACATTATATCCAAAGAACTTCCCGCGTCCACCAGAGTCCTATTCACAGCCCACTCTTCTGTAGATCTTATTGATTTATCTTTTCTTGTTGGTACAACAGACACTGTGATCACCAATGGAGATGTATGACTTAAATTCTCTTTCGGAATTTCTGCCGTGAATGTGATCTTCTGCTTTTCCCAATCTTTTAACGGTGATGCCTCATCTACTGTCATAATTTTCTTTCCTTCAAAATCTCGCTTGTGTATCCTTCCTCTAATATCTTCATGGAACTTATCTATCATCATCTTTGTTATTACATCACACTCCAATTTCTTTTGATTATCTTTGACTTCAATCATCTTTTCTTCCATCCAATTTCTTGATATTCTTCTAATTCTTGAATAATTAATTTCTTTTACCTAACTTTTACTATGATTTTCAACTCTTCAATCCCTGTTTCTGGGCGCCAAAATGTAGTTGCAGGAATTCCCACACTACACCCTATTCAAGAATTTATCAATATTTATGACATAATTTGAAGATTAAAGACACTTTTTCATTAATTTGATCTTAAGGAATTACGTAAATCAAGAACACGTAACACTTGATAAAAGATTTTCTCCTCCTAAAAACTTTCCTAGCACTCAAAAATTCATCCCCCACTGGAACTATTCATCTCCTTTATATAGGTATTTACATAGTGGATTACAAACTCATGAAAACTCATTTACGCCTAAGATCCCCTTCAATTTAGGATTCGAGTAATCGCGATAAATCGCAGATTAGCACCGCCTTTATCTTTCGCAGTTTTATTGATATATCGCAGGACATGTCACACTTTCTTCGTGTTTCCGTCGTTTTCAATCATTACGTCACTGTTTAAGTCATCTTTGGATGTCTCGCAGATATCATTGATTATCGCAGAACAGTCGTTTATTACTGATGTATCACAGTACTGTTGTTTATTTCGCAGGAATATTGTTGTGACAATATTCTGATCCTACAAACGCACATACTGTTCTCTGGACCAACTGTTCTAGAACCTCTCTGTGAAATTAACGCATAACTTTTTTCCTTATTCTTTTATTCGCCACTGAAGATGAGAAGAAAATGAAAAATATGTATCTCTGCGAATTTGAACTCGTGACCTCTTTGTTGTTCGCTCAGCCTTGAACCATCTGTGCGAATTTATGTTTGTGATATAAATTGCAGCGTCTGCCTCTTATATTCTCTTCGTCTTTCCTTAATTTCTTTGACATTTGCCTTCTTCTCCTGAACATGAAAATCTTTCACCGAAACTTTGGTTTTCTTCCTTAAATTCACCACAACAACTAATTTTTTCTCTTACTCTTTTCATGTCTTTGAATTGTTAATGATGTTTACTCTCTGAAAGTGTAATTTCTTCCATGAAATTTCCATTTTTGAACCTAAACTTTGCAGATCTTGAAAAATGTGAAAAGTAGCTAATCTTCATGGAAATTTCTTGAACCAACAAGTTACAGGAAGGATAAATCCTTTACGCCTCCCTGTTTCTAGCGCCAAAAATGTAGTAGCAGGAAATCCCACAACACACCCCATATAATATTATGATAACAATTTCTAGATCTAAATCTATTTCATAACCAAAATAAAGATTAAAGTGCTAAAATTATAAAATAAGACACAAGATTTACGTGGTTCGATCAATGTGATCTACATCCACGGGGTTAGGGTTCTTCACTATGATTATTGAAATTACATTTGGATTACATTGAGACTCCATTAATGAGTATTTGGAGCTCTGGATTTAGTTTTAGGGGAAGAAGATGATAAAGAAAAATAAAGTCTCTCCCTCTAAAAAATATGTCTCTCTCTCTCTTACAAAAAATGTGTATCCTTTTTTCTCTCTCCTGCTCTTCTCTTTATATAGGTATTTACATAGTGGATGACAGCTCACATACAACTCATATTCTCGCAGGTCTTTGATAATCTCACAGGATCTTGCTACCTTCTCGCGAGCTATGGAAATGAATGAATCTCACACACTAATAAATGTGTTATGCGAGATTCTGCTCCTACAGAAATCCTTCTTTTCTTGTGAAAGTAAGGTCGCTCTTGTTGTTCTTTCGGGAATGACATTTTATGGGGGAGAGTTCTTAATTGAACTTGTGCTTAATTTCCAAATCTTTGTAGGGAGTGCGGCTGTGGAATATTATAGGGGTTATCTTGTATGATTATAAACTCCTTGATGAATGCATTTAGTTTCGGCTATATGATTGCATTTAAAAAGCTGGTATGTACTTTCTTTTGGTCATGAAATGTCTCTATGGAAATTTCATTAGGATCCCACTAGTTTTCGTACCTTTTCCAATTTTATTGACAAAAAGGGGGAGAATTAATGCGTAGTTCACACTACAATACATATGGTTTTCAGATCATTATGTAAGGGGGAGTGGTTTCCATGTGAGATGGAGTATTGACTAAGGGGGAGTGATACATATCACCATAATATTATTGTCGAAGTTGTGATACAATTGAACTTTGATTCTACGTAATAATACTATGACACTGTGTAAAAATGATTGAGAGCTTTTGTTTTCTCATTATTATGGCTACGGATCTTCAACAACGATGATGCTGCATTGAATATATTTGGAAGCATTGGAGTACTTGAAAGTGATGAAGATTTCGAGTAATGTTGAAGAACCAAGGAGATCATGCATGTGGATGAGAAGATGCAAAGTTTATTTATTTTGTATTCCATATGTATTGATAGTTTTGTCACTAAAATTGACAAAGGGGGGGATTGGTGAATCGGACTCGGATTCCTCCGACAAATATTGATGGTTTTAGAAGTTCTTACGTAGGTTTTGTGGGTGGATTTCTATGTAAACCCTCACGAGACCATAACTCTTCCACTAGGATCGCCTAGGGGTTCAAAGGATTGATGCACGTGTTAAGTGCATCCATGATCCCTACGACAAGGAATGTAGTAGCCAAAATTGCATGAATAAAGTGGATTACATCTTTCTAGATTCTTTTTTCTGTTGAGTATAACTAAAGGTCAGCAAGGTTGTAAACTTCACATCATGCCAGCTAATCTAGGGTCATTTTGTTCCAAGATTACTTCAATTCTGACTATATACTAGCCGGCAGGGTGAGAAATTAATAAGATTCCAACTATATATTAGCCGGCAGGGTGAGAAATTAATATGATGCCTACTAGTGAAGTATTTATAACACATCGCTTGTGTGTCAAAAATAATAAAGTCGGCATCGATATTTATTAAAATTATGCCGGCTTACAATAGTCATTATCTTCCTGATTTCACGACCCTGCTGACTTTTCATACTTTCAGAACTGAAAGTGTTTATTTCTTCATTAATTTATACCTGTGAGGTAAAAATAATCTAGGATGCACTTTGGGTTACATAAGTCTGTATTTTGAGGTTATCTAAACTTTGTCTATTACTATCGATTTCCAATTACCTTGATCAAATTTATTTTATCTTAAAGGAAATCATATTGTTAGAGCATTGCTCGGTCAAACTCGCAAGCGTTGCTATCTCAAGCTTGTTTGTTAAATTTTATTGTCAAAAATATATTTCTTTATTTCTACTATACTTATAGCTAAGTCTCGGACTAGGATAGTTGAGTGTAGTTGAGCTCCAGACTCCATGGAGATCATCTTACGAAGAAGAAGAATTACTCGAGGAACTAGTGGAACTTCATCCGACTAAAAGGTATGTGGAGACTTAAACTTACCTATCATCTTAGGAAGATCATTTCCAATCATCTTAGGAAGATCATGTCACACCAGCCTACCACCTACACGTTGGAGCAATCGGCTAAGACCGACCAAGCCTGGTCGTCTTGGAACGCCCGCTCGAAGTTGGTACGGCGTGCGGCTTTTGCGGCACCAATCTTTTGTCGCAAATTGATCTCAACCACACAACTTCGCTAGAAGAATTGAGTGTCCTAGATCACACTTTCGTGAGATAATGAGGTATGGGAGCCTACACCATCATGTTGTCTACACACATGAACGACCGGCCTAGCCAAAGTTGTGTCCCAAGCTTGGATTCGACCAAGCTGAAAAGTGATGCTTGCGCACCTTTTCATAAACCCTAATTCCATCAACGGTCGCAGATGAGTGTTTCAAAGAGCATCTCGTCCGTCCAACTTCACCGTCTTGGATATACAGCCCTAGTCAGGAGTTAATTGGTCAGTGTGGCGTCATGGTGATCACCACCCATCACTCTACCACACCATGTGATCGGTCAAGGGAGGGTTTGCATGCGCAACTTCTAAACCATCACATGAAGTAGGCTGGGCATGAAGTAACTTTGAGACTCTGAAACAGCGATGCTTCATACATGCTGAATACACTCGATGCAGTACCTGCATAGTATACACACGATACTTCACAAGTATCAATTTCCTAAATAACGTAGCATTACATGCTACTTTATGTGGGTCCCGCGATCCACACACTCGAGACATCAATCATGTCACAAACTGGGGGATACATACGGGGTATTGGCCTAGCGGTTTACAGCGTGCAGCGCCCAACGCGCCATCACAAGAACGTGTCAGGAAGTCATGGACGGTTAGTGATGATGGGAGAAGTGGGCAAGCCTGATTGTGTGACACCAACACACTACTCCACTACTCCATCACTCCACTTTCTCCACTTCCCACGAGATACGAAGGTTAGGCTAAAATACTTGTATAAATAGGTTCTCCGCCTTATTTTTAAAACAAGACAAGACAGAACAGAGAGAGCATAACACAGAAACTAAGTGTAAACATCCAGAGCCTGCTTGCGTTAATTACAAGCCTGCTCACATTTATGTTACAAGTCATACATAGCCAACACCTTCACAATATCAACACCTTCTTCGCTTCCCTACCTAAGATCAACCCCATCTCTT
Source organism: Papaver bracteatum (assembly GCA_023529315.1). Lineage (NCBI taxonomy): Eukaryota > Viridiplantae > Streptophyta > Magnoliopsida > Ranunculales > Papaveraceae > Papaver > Papaver bracteatum. The sequence continues at coordinate 24,159 of JAJJWX010004487.1, forward strand.
TCACTTTGTGACCGAAACAAGTCCGGAACGGCCATTCTTTTTGGTTTAGGCCGGACTTGCACAGATTGACCTCTCGAATCTACAAGCACTCACCGCGCAGTGTATTGTTTAAGGTTTAGATTCATTCCTCATCCACACACCCCAAATTACCAAAATCGGCAGGAATAGTTTTCACTCACAAATAATTGTCGACCACAGTGGGAGGTTAATCTCTCGGTTATAAAGTCAATTCCTTCGAAATCCGATTCAGTCCTATCAATTTAAAAAAGGGTAGATCTTAGAACCAATTCAATCAGCAATTCATTTCAAGATGGTGGAACTCAGGTCTGGATCAACAATCAATCCTGATGGAACTAGTGTGGATAACACTCTCGATGTTGATGTACCTGTCAGTGGAGATGTCGTGGTCAATACATCTCGTAGAGCCGTCACTTCTACCACCAGCGCCAGCGTAGAAGGAGATGTTCCAATAAGTGTAACACATCCCATCACCATAGCCAGAGAAGCCGTAAATCCCGGCATCTCCTCAAGTGTAACACCTCCGGTAGTCACTTGAGCAACAACTTCCACTCCTTCATCAGGACGAGGAGCCGGAGGGACGAGAGGAGGACCATCTCCCATTGCCATTGCATACTTGATGGAGAAGAAGGAAGTTCTTTCTAAGACTCAAATGGATATGGCCGCAACTCAGAAAGAGGTACTCACTTTTCTTAAGACATTAACTGATCGATTGCCATAAGAGAAGCGACAGCCCCGGAGCCAACAAGGAACGCATTCAACGCACCGGAGAAGGTACTTCAGCGGTGCGGACCTACATTAACCTGATCAAAGAAGCGACATCAGATATAAGCAGTCCTGTCATGGAGACTCCTATACTGGGGACTGATCCTTACAACGATCCTCCTCAAGTCAATAGTTTCACTATGAACCATAGGACAGTGGATCGGGAATATTTTCTCTAGTGGAAAGTTTATGCGAACTTTCACACCTCTCAAAGAATCATCACCCGGAGACATTTTGCTGCAATCAACCAGAGGAAGGTTACAACCGTTCCCTACATGTCCCTGCACGCATCAGGGATTCAGAGTTCAAGAAATCCCTTATCGACAAAGGAGCGTCTTCGAATGTGATTACTCTCAAGACTCTCAGGACATCCAAGGTTATCCCAAGCAAGGTCATACGGAAGCCTACCACAATGACGGACTTCGTGGGAAACCAAACCAGCACATACAGGAGAAGCTCCGCGGAAAGAATCAGACAAGTTCGTTGCGTCCCACTCCCCACGTGGGCGTCAATTCAGGAGGAAGACCTGCTTGCATCTAAATTGAAATTTCTGGGTTTATGTGAGTTACGGTTGATTTTAACTCAATTAAGAACCGTAACTGGAGATTTTGATGTTGTTACAGTTGGTAATAGTTGAATTACCAACCGTATGTTCTTATATCTGAGAATTTTCTTCAGTTACGGTTGGTAACCATTTTATTTTACGAACCGTAACTGGTTTTAATATTGGGTTTTCTTCAAATTTAACCAGTTACGGTTGGTAGTTCATCTTTTACGAATCGTAACTTCGATTTCCAGTTGGTTATGAGCAAAATTCCAACCGTAATTAGCTCTGAAAATGTAAAAAAAAATGTATTTTTTTTTCGTACTTTAGATAACTTTGAGAAACAAAAAGATAGTTGGGACTAATTTAGAAGTATACCCGGTCATTTTCAAGTCATGGTTCTTCATTTTTTTGGTTAGTTTATTCAATTGATTGAGATTGATCTTCTCCTCTAATTTTTTTTTAACTCTAAAAATTTGATTTAGGTTTTGATTGTGAGTTAATATAAGTGAAATTAATCATTAACACTAAACTCGATTATCATCACTAAACTAGGTTATCAATTACGAGGGTTAATTTGTCATTTCAAGTTTTTTTATAAGAGACACCTTGAATGATCATGTAATGACCCTTTATGTCCTATTAGAATGTCGCCCCTCTAATAAATCATGCCGCCCCTATAATAAGATACAAATTAAAGCCCCGTGATATTGCCGTCATGCGACGAAATCGCAGGACGTCTTTAAACTTGCATGTAATGACCCATTGATCTCGTCTTATCTTCTCTTTTGTATTATTTACTCTTCAGGAATGTTGTACAAATATGACAAGTCTTAATACTCCCGTGAGTAAAAAGTCTCATGATATTTTCGTCTTAAGACACTTATCAGCTCCCTAATGGAGGGTGCCTCCCTTATCTCCCCCCTGGTTTCCCTTTCAAGGAGACGTACATCGGCCATACAAGACTAGCTCATCCTATCCAGTCTTAACAACAACCAGTTGTGTTCGCAGCCTCTTATCCCTTTTTCCTATATGGATTATGGTTACAAGACTACACTCTAAATGGGGTTTTCTTCGGGGTGAGTGCATCATAGACAAAACTTACCAAGAATGGCAAGGGTAGTTTCATACGCCCCAGGCACTCATGGCTCAACCGTGTACCTCGGCGCCTTGGTCATACTCTGAACCCCTTAGGAGAGCTATTATTACCTTAGTCTCCCAACTCAAGTCATATACTCAAGTTGAGAATCCAAGGTGTCTCTCCTGGATAGGCTTTCATTGACCCCAAATCTCCATGACTCGGGTCAGCGGTGTAACCTTATCACTGAGTCATGTTACAGATACCCCCTTATATGACGTACTTTAGGTCTTACATTTGCCTCTTGCAAAATTTTATTCGCGAACTAGGGTGTACGCCATAAAGGTTCATCCCATTCTGGATCTTAAATGATCATTTCTTGCGAAATTTTCGCATATTTTTCATTTTTGCAACAAATCAATTATACATCTTTTTTTTCTTCTCAATATTTCTTTCACTTTACAGTTTAAATTTTTTACCTTTGTTGTTTTCTGCCTCTGTTCCTTGGTTGCTTTTCGCTACAGTATTTTCTTCTGCGATATTTTCATCATTTATTATTTTCAGCTGGCATTGGCTTCGCAGCACTCTTTCTTCTCTTAGTTCTACTGAATCAACCATCAATTTCTCACTTCTTTGTCTTTCTTTGATGTTATACTTCCAATTCCCCTTCTTGGCATCTCTTTATTTGCAAAATTCCACATCAATCTCATAGCATTTCTTGCCTTCAATCCAATCTCCCTTTATTATTCCAACACCATTAGGATGTGGAAACTTAATGAACTGGTGGAAAGTCGATGCCACACCAAAAATCTCATGTAGCCAAGGTCGACCAATCAGAGCGTTGTAGGGTGACTCTACGTCGACAATACAGAATAGAATCTTAGAAGATATCCCCTTTAATGTAATTTTCATTGTGATCTCCCCCTTAGGCTTATTAGCAGTACTATTAAAACCATAAATTTTGTAGGTTGAAGGTATTAAATCCTCGTCTCTGCCCTCCCATAGTCTTATAGGTATGATAGAATAAGATATCCACAGAACTTCCTGTGTTAATTAAGACTCTATTAATTGCCCATGTATCTTCAGCCTCATCATCCTCCTCTTCATCTTCATCTTGTTTTGGGTTTATTTCCAGCCTCACTACTAATGGGTTATCATGCATTTCTCCAGACTCTCGTACTTCTTCTGCGGTAAAAGAGATAGCCTGCTTTTGTCATTCTTGTAGTTGCGAATTATCTCACAACTACACCCTCATAAGAATCCATTAAAATAATTCCTAAATCTAATTAATTTGATATGAAACTAAGAATTAAAGTACTAAAATTATAAAAGAGACACAAAGATTTTTATATGGTTCGATCATTGTGATCTACATCCATGGTTCTTCACTAGTGATTGTATATAATTACATAATTTTACAATTGAGACTCCATTAATGAATATTTGGAGCTCTAGTTTTTTGGGGAAGAAGATGATAAAGAAAATAAATCTCTCCTAAAATTTTATCTCTCTTCCTAAAATTATCCTCTCCCAATAAAAATACCTCTCCCTTCCTCTCATGCCTAAATGGCTATTTATATGATCTTACATAAAAGATGACAGTTGTGTTCCCCCGCAATTTCAGATTTAAAATATGTCATGCGAGTCTTCGCAGCCTTGCTCGCAAGATATTATTAAGTTGCATCATTAAAAATTCTCAAGTGAAGGTTGATGCGATATTCTGCTCCTACATCTTGCCTCTTTTTTCTTGAATATTGCTTGAAGAGCGATCTTTAAGAAAAAATCCGTTGTTGTAGTAGTCTTTGATATTTGTTGATGAAGGAACGAGTGAAAGAATAGTAGACTTGAAAAGTACGTACTTGCCTCTATTCTTTTGCGAAGTTCTAGAATGTTGCGAAGTAAATAAGAAGTATCAACCATTGAAGTATAAGAAGTATGTAGTATCCTTGAAGAAACATAAGAAGTATAAAATATCCTTGAAGAAGTATAAGAAGTACTCAATCCTCAAAATATATAAGAAGTATGAAATATCCTTAAGAAGTATAAGAAGTACTTAATCCTCTAAATGTAAGAAGTATTCGTCCTTGAATAAGAATGATAAGTATTGCCTCTATTCATGCGAAATTATTACTCCATTTTTGGTGAGGATTCTTATTGAGAAGATAAAGAACATAAAATATTTTCTTGGGTATCCATAGTTGCCTCTGTTCTTTATCTATGAAGGAGAATCCTTGAGAAAATGTTGAATGATTAAAATGTTGATTTCTGAGTTTTTCTGCGAATTTTTGAACATTTGCGAATAGTGCTGCAAATAGTGCTTCGAATAGTGTTGCGAATAATGTTGCGAATAGTGTTGCGAATAATGTTGCGAATACTGTTGCGAATACTGTTGCGAATTATGATATTTATGTAATGATTATGTTATGAAATGCTTATGCAATGCTTTTATGATGCGAGTATGATGCTTATATGATGAGAATGCTTATCTATTGCAATGTATATCTAAAGTTTGTGTTGCTTAGCTCATTTTTCCGCGGTAAAATTGCTGTAACTTTAAATTGCTTCCATTCCTGCACTATTAGTCTCGCATGATATAATATAATTAAAATATTAAAGATGCATAATCTCAATTTCATTTCTCAAGAAATATGTTCGCAAGCTTGTTTGCTTACATACATTCATCTTCGCAAGTTTATTTGCGTATTCTCTTGTGGTCTTATTTTGCCTTCCTAGTTAAAGGTCTTATTTTTCCATCTTTTTTGTATAGTATTTTAGCCTATTCAGGAAGTGTTGCGACAATATGACAGGCCTAAATATTCTTGCGAACATAAAGCCTCATGACATTGTCGTCTTGCGATGAAATCGCAGGACGTCTTTACACTTTCATGCAAAAACCCATTGATCTCATCTTAACTTCTTTGTTATGTTCTGCGAGTTCTTTTTTTTTTTTTTTTTTTTTTTTTTTTTATATAGAAGGCTCGCAGAAGTTCAGTTGTTGCACAAATATGACAAGTCTTTATGTTCTTGCGAACAAAAAGCCTCATGACATTTGCGTCTTATAGAACGTATCAGCTCCCTAATGGAGGGTGATGCCCTTTATCTTCCCCTTGGTTGCCTCTTCAAGGAAGCGTACATCGACCATACAAGGTTAGCTCTTCCCATCCGGTTTTGCAAACAACCAGATTTTGTTCGCAACCTCTTATCCTTTTTGCCTATATGGATTATAGTTACGAGGTTGCACCCTATGGGGTATCTTTGGGCCAAGTGCATCATTTTCCAAGACTTTTCAAGAATGGCATATGTGCTTCAAGCCCATCCTGCACTCTTGACTCAACCGTGTACCTCGGCGCCTTGATCGTTTTCTGCACTTCTTGAGAAAGACAGTATGCCTTAGTCGCCCAACCTAGATCATGTTACATCGCAAGATTAGGTTGAGAATCCAAGGTGTCTAACCAGGATAGGTACCCCGCTTTTGGGTTGTACCCCGTAAAGTTCCATGTACTCAGGTTCCTTGGTGGTGTTCCAGTGTCCCTGAGCCATGGTTATAGGTACCCCCTTAAATGACACACTTTAGGATTTTGCCTCTTACGAAATTTTGCTTCGTGAACTAGGGTGTACGCCACAAAGGTTTGCCTGTGTAAAATTTTCTGCGGCGCTCTTTCTTTTTTGGAGGCTAATCACAGTTTGCGTCTTTCTTTATGAAACATATTCGCAAGTAATATTTGCGTATTTCTTTTATGAAAGATGATCGCAAATAAATCATTTTTATTCGTAAAAACTCATCACAAATTTTTCATGTACATAGAATGTTGAATGTTTTCATAAAATGTTTAGTATAAGAAGTATGAGAAGTATTCATATCACGTCTTTAAATCAAAATTGTTCTATAGAAATATAGGAATTTAATTTTCTCTGTATTTTGTAATTTTGAAGTCTTTGAAAAATTTTGAGATCTTTAAATTTTTGCGACGAAGTCATTTTTGAATTTTGCGATTGTATCGCTTTTCACCAATCTAAAAAATCTTTGAAATGTTTTGAAATATTAGAAATTGTAGAAATCTTGTGAGTATATCGCTTTTAGTTAAAAAAAATCAAAAATCTTTTGTCTTCCGTAAATAAAATATTCAAGGAAATGATACTTACCTTTTTAGGGCTTGTTGTTGTCTCTTGATCTGCCTCTTGTATAATGTTGCGTTATACCAGCTGTTCTAACCATTTCTTGCGAAGTATGTCTTTGAAATAATCTTCCATTTTCTTCTTGCGAAATAACTAAAGATCTTGCGAAGTAAACCTTTGCATGAAGTAAACGAACATCTGCGAAGTTTTGATACTGCGAATGTTCGCAAGGTACACATTTGCGAAGGAAATGTTTACAATATAATGTTTTTAAAGTATTCATTTGTAAAGCAAAAAAATTTATGCGAATTGAGAGACTCGAACCCGTGTCACGTTGCTTGTTCTCTTCACCTCAAACCATCTACTAGCTTCTTTTTGTGTAAAAAGATAAAATTATCTTAACTTATGCTCTTGTAATCGTTGACATTTGTGAAATCCATTTTTGCCGATGCTGTTCCAACTCATTTCATTTTTACGTGACAGAAGCTATACTTCGCAGATTTGTCTTCTTCGCAGATTTGTCTTCTTTGTTTCATTTTTGTGTGGTGATAATTTGCCTTCTTTGCAGAAATTAATACTTGGTTGCTGTGAATTGGACTAATTCATTTCTCCCTTTCTCCCTTGAATTTCTAAGATTAACTTGTTCTCTTCCTCATACCGTTTCCTTATCTCATTCTTCATTAGACGTGTATCGAGTGACGTTGATGATTCCCTTCTGCTCTTGAAGCTGCGTCTTTGTACTATAAACCTATTTTCCTTCACCTGTGGGAGAGCTTTGCTTTCCCCTGGACGTTCACTGATGGTGATAATTCATATATCGCGGGTTCATCTCAGTGATGCTTTCTTTTCTTAGTGCATGCTGCTATAAAGTTTTGCTTCTTCAAAGTCTGCTTTGCCAGCACTTCAAATTTTCCATTGCAATATTATTTAGGTACCTGTGGTTCGTGACACAAACAATAATTGATCATAAAAGTTCTTATTTCAAATGCATTATTGCACACGAACAAATCAGGATTCAATTCAAACTATTATAACTTAAGAGATGAGTTAAGTATACTCCCTTCTAATGTATTTTCTGCAATATAAAAAACTAAAGAAATCATTCACTTAGAAGCTACTGATGACAATCAATGAGATTGAACTTATAGATTCGCAGGATTTGTGTTGTTCGCAACTTGTGTTGTTCATTCGCAGATCTTATATTGTTCGCAACCTCTTCTATTTATGTTAACTGCCACTGATGAAGAACTGGATGTGTTCTTGATAGTGTATTATCTTCCTTCTATGCATCAAATTCGCATATTCTTTTTCTTTTCTTCGTTGATTGCTTTTGTAATTTGCTGGACTCATCTGTTACTTGACAAAATAATATTGTTATCTGCGAGATTCATTTGCTCTCTTGAACCACACAGTAAAGTGAATTGTCCGTTGTTCTTGGTTATCAATAGTCTCCAATAGCATAATTTCAATTCATTCTTTGCTAGTCTATTCTCCAGGGTTTGTGAATCCTCGTTTCTGCGAATTTCTTTACTTGATGAGCTTTAATCGTCTCCTGATGTTCTATCTTCGGTCTCTTCATAGGAACTATTAAATTCACAGGAACTGATTGATCTAATCGGAGGTGATTGCCTCATTTCATCTTTTGCTATTCTATTCCACGAAGAAATGATTTGGGTGAGGTTTGCTTCGTAATTCTGATAGTACCCGATACTCAACATAGTTTCTGGGCTAAGCTAATGTATCTGCATCTCATAACTCAAGTGTTTAAACAATTACGAAGACTCAATAATATGAAGCTGTAAATGATTAAATGGAATATGGCTAGTGATCTTAATATACTTCCTTCTTTCTAAATAATCACAATCTTTGCAAAATAAATATTTGCATGAGATATTTGTTTATGCTGCGAATGTTCGCAAGGAAGACATATTTGCAGGTGTCTGTCAACTTCGTTCGTTTCATGTCTGATACTACCGTGCCTTCTCATTAGTGTCAAGTGATGTCATTGAGTCTTCACTGCTACTGTATGCATTTCTTTGTTAGATGTCCCAACTTTATCACCCCATTTGCAGGTTCCTATGTCTTACAAATCATAAAGAAATTGAATAACAGCAAGTTACAGATGATATTCATAATGTTTTCAATAATAGTTTTAGTAATTTGCAAAGATAGGGTAAGAATACTTCACTTTTTGTTTTGTTCCTCGTGGCTTTTAAATTGGTTGGCTGATGAGATGAATTATCGAAGTTAACTGAATTTTTTCTTGCTACATTTGTTGTTCGCAGGTGGTGGATTTTCTGGTAACTAAACTTGCGAAGATTATGAACTTTCTGCATAGACTCCCAGCAACTTGAGCAAAGCGGCGAAAAAAAGAAAAAGTTCATATAGGAGTTGATTGCGGTAGTCCATACATTCGCAAAAATGAGTTGAATGGAAATCGAACTTGCGATGTCAAAGTTACTATCTTCACCACTAAACCATCTCTACTTCCTTCCGTTTCTGATGGTTTTGATTTTGCTTATTCTTATTCTTTGTATATTAAAAATTCATCAAAAAGAAAATTTTGTTCGCATGATTCGAACTTGCGACCTTTCTTTCGTTCATTCATTCTCCGCCCATCTTTGCAAATCTCAGTTGGTGACTAAAATTGCAGCGCTTTTCTTTAATCTCGCCATTCTTTTATTTGCCTCTTGAATTTCACCACAACAACTAACCTTTTCTCTCATTCTCTTCATGTCTTTGAATTTTTGATGATGTTATTCCCTGAAAGTGTAATCTCTTCCATAAAATTTCCATTTTGAACCTGATGAGTGCCAAATATTGCATATTCATACACCTTTTCATTGGCACTTAACTCATCTTTCGCGCTTCAAAGTCATATATTATCCCAAATTCTGCATTTTTACCATTTTCAAGAATAAATATTTATTAATTTTGTGTTTTTAAGTACTAAATAAAGCTTGGAAGAATTGAGAAGACAAAAGAGAAGAAAGTTGGAAGCGTTGCAACCCGCTCGCGCATCAATGGCAACCTTTTTACAAATTCATGGGATTAAACAACCCATGATCCAAAACCCAAGACCCAAATCCATTTCCACCTCACCCTCGTTGGATTCTTTCCAAAACATCCACCTCATCCCAATTGGATTCTTTCCAAAACATCCACCTCACCCCCATTGTATTCCATTTCATCCATCAATTAAAGAAAACATCCCCATTATCTCACTCAATCACTCCCAATTTGTTTCCCACAACCAAATATATTTCATTCAATCCATCAATTAAGAAAACATGTTTTGTTGAGTGGATGCTTTCCAAATTTCGAATCCAAGTGCTTGAGGGAATTTTGTGTATAAATAGAGAGGGTTGTTGTGTTGAAAAACCATCCAAGAATAGCTTGTTCATGTTAGTTTATCAAATTTAAGTTTTGTTGTAATGTTCTTCATGTTCTAGTTTCATTTGCTAGGGTTTAAATGAAGCCGTAACTCATTGGTATGTATTCATATCTTGTATCTTGTTCTTGAAAGTTTAGAATTGTTTAAAGATATAATTTAATCCAAGTTTGTCAACATCTTGCTCTCACAATGTATGCCATGTATCCATTGTAGTTAGAATATCTCTATGTTGATTATGCTACAACTCATGCTTAACCAAATATTGATCCTCGTGATTAGTTGTGCTTTAATTAGACAGTTAATGATTTGGAGAAATACTTTAGTTGTGATTAAATTATCCATTGAGAAACACCTTAGATATACGGTAGACTTGAATCTGTAAGGACAAGAATAATATTACAAGTTGAATGCATATCATAGGTTAGTGGTGGATTTGAATACCCTAGTATCCATATTCTCAATATTT
>JAJJWX010004489.1:0-15522 GCA_023529315.1 Papaver bracteatum
ATCTTGCCAAACACTCTCTTAAAACCTTTCTTCCTCAAGCAAATCTCACTTAATTCTCTCCTTTTTTCAAATCACTTTCGCCTCTTCCTCTCTTTTCTTTTTCTCACAAAATATGAAGAAGATGAATGAAACCTGTCTCCTGATGCCTTGTGTTATAACATAGGGAAGACACTCACGTAACACCTCCCATTGGTTAACCCAGAAAAAACGCACCATCACAAGAGAGTGTACCTTTACTTTGTTCCAGATATATAATACTCACAGAAGAAGAAACTTATTCATGTCTACGAATATCAAAACGTTCGGTGTCTAGTGGTGACAAACAAAAACACATTAACTTGAAACAAAAACGGACTCCGGAACTCGTAATGAGATGCGCAAGTATTAGAATGTTTTATCATTTTTCGACTTGTTACCACTCAAAATGCCGCCAAAACAATTTTCTCCACGAACTTCGATAATCCAATCTGATTCTGCTTACGTTCGGCACATGACTTCATTGTATTGCACAAGCCACCACCCTCAAAAGAAAAGAAAAGAGGCGGTCTGAATGTTCAAACACCATAATTGGCAAGAATTCTCTATCTAAATTTAGCTAACCAGTAAAAATTTGTTCAGTAGAATATGAGTTGCACCACTCAAATATACTGAGCATTTAAGCTTCCGATTAAACATAAACAAGATTGAGCATTTTAAGCAAAAGCATTTTTTATCTCTTTTTTTTTTTGAAAAAATAATTTCTGAATCTTTCAATTCTCTTTGCATATAAGATTAGAATGTAAAACCATATTCCATCACGTTAATGTTTTATCCTTTACACTAGTAACTACTTCACTACAGATTATCAGATGTTAACAAAACATATCGCAGAAACAAGGGGCGAAAATGTACAACATGTTCCCAAAATGCATGGCTCTTTGTTCCCACAAAGCCCAAACAAGCTCTAGTCAACTAGTGTGATGGGAAGTGCTATCAGCATTCAAAGATAACCTGAGTGTTTATAATTCCTTAAGACTTATATTATCTCCACAAGTTCAGCAAGAAAAATCCCACATAGTCATCAATCACTAATTTCTTTTTTAGAATTGGACAATCACTAATTTCAGTCACAGAAACATGTGCAATTCTATATACAATTTTACTATCTCTTTGACTAAATGTTAAGGATGCAACACATCAACAATATAGTTTTCTAAATATGAGCCCCGGTTCCCAGATTTGCAAACTTATATGATTCTTGGTAAAACCAATATGACTACCACCAAGCATAACCCCCAACTATACAGGAAAAAATGGATTTAAAAAACTTTGCTCTTCTTTAAGTTGCATCCTCTGCAGAAACTCTTAAAAAAATAAATTAAACAACTCTCAATTGGAATTGAAATTTTAGAGGAAGAAACAAACTAGGGAAAATGACCTGCTATAAGTCTGTCGGGAGTGACAAAATCTGAAGGAAAACAAAAACCTCCAAATTAGTCAAAGTGCTGATTAGACTAATATTACAGTTAGAAATTCAGATAATAATTTTTGACGATCTGTGGAGTGTAATTATAAGTGAGTAAATTAGAGCTTAAACCTTTGGATGTTCGAGAGGAAAATTAGGGATTTCTGAATGAGTTTGTCTGTTTGTGATTCGAGACGCCAGTAGTGATTGTGTTTTTCTGTAAGTAGGAAGAAGGTAATTCGAGACGCCTGAATGAGTTGATTAAGGTTTTAGATAGAGGATACGAAGATATGAGTCGTTTTTAGGGTTTTCAGAGTTTTTTGTTTTGGGTTTGATGAACTGGTTTGGAGAGAATGAAATCGTGTTTTATTTAGTTTAAAAGAAGATCCGAATATTTTGGGCGTGTATGGGCGAATTTTTGTGGGTTCACGGTGGGAAGTTTGATTTTCCCGAAAATCACAGAGGGAAATACAGTTTTCACGAAAAATTTAAAAGGAAAACATGGCGCGAGACGTTTGGGGTTTGCTAGGGTTTGACTTTTGGGGGCTAAAATGCTTTGGGTAGCTAAGAAATTGATAGGGAGATCTCAAGTGATTAAAAGTCAGATTACCTTTCTAATAAATCATTTAAAAACAAATCTTATATAATTAAAACCTATTCCTAATTTAAGCTCCAAAATCAAAACCATTTCATTTCATTTTCTCTTCTCTTCTTCTCAAAAACACTCTCCAAAACCATGTAATATATCTTTATCGACTTGTGGGTTTTACATTTTGTTTGAAAACAAAAAAACATAACACAGCTGAATGCTGGATGATTTATATTTGTTTAACTAGCTGTTTGGTAGGATTATATGTTGGTACCATGACAATAATATATGTTACAAGCATGAGCTTTGAAGGGGAGAAGTTATATGGCAAGTCTATTAATGTTGTAATACCCGAGTCAAATCTCTTATAACAAGTGATGGCACCTCGTATTAATTATCGTACGTTAATATATTTACTGGAATTTGAGAAATATTCACATCAAAAAACAAAACAAAAAAATGTTTAAAGGTGATCTGTTTATAAATCATTCTAGATATGTTCTTTTATATATATATTTATAATCTTGGAAGGCGAAAGGGCAACTACATTCATAATATTAATATTTTACTAGTAAAGGCATACGTACGATGCACCTGTAACATGCCTCCCCGTTACAAAACTTATAAAATATAAAAGTATGAACAAAAATACTTTGTACCGATTAACCTAAAATAATATTTCTTCGTTTTTTGCACTTCAAATGTACATGTCACAGCAACATCAAAAGTTTGGGTGTGAACTTACAATCCGATTTAGGGTTCTAGAAATAAGGGAACATCGATGATTTTAAGATCAAAACATCAACCGATTTGATTTTGGGTTTTGGAATTGATTTTGGGTGATTTACGATCTAAGGGTTTTGGAAAGAAGTTATTCTTTTGATTTTGGGTTGAAGATGAAACTTGATTTACATAATTATCATTTCTACATTTAAAATCCAAGACAGTGTGAAAATACGGAAGGGCATTTTGATTTTTTATTGCCCTGGTTGAAAAGAGCCTCTTTTCTTTATTATAGTATAGATAAGATAAGATAAGGTGTCACCCATATATTTTAGTGTCTAAAATTTTGTTGTTATAAATCCGTATTTCACCCCTATTTTTTATCTCTATATATACAAGTAATCCTAACAAAAAATTATTTAGTCTGATTTTTTTTGTCTAAAAAATTTAGTCCTGTAAATATTATTTTTAAAGGGGACTATTCATGACTATGAGGAAAAAAAAATCACGATAGCATTAACATTTTATTTGTCGCCAAAAATTTATATCGTGGTGAAGTATTATAGACACCAAAACACAATCACGACAAAGTCTCGTCCGTCATGAGTTAAAAGTTACTAACGACCAATGGGTATTATAACGAGGGAACAAAATGATGATTCTGATTATGCTTTTTAAAGCGGTGTCTATCATCGTCAGTATAAGTGAAATTCGTGATTGGCAAAATTCTCGCTGAACAAATCATTGGCGACATAGGAAATTGAGACAAGTTTTTGTTGTGATCCATAATTTCGGTGACAATTCTAAAGACAAAATAGTTTTTTTGTCGCAAATAGAATATTTATACTAACAATTTTGCGATTCGTCACATGTGGATATGTTTGCTGACAAAAATCTTTTTGATGGAAAAACATTTGTCACTAAATGCCCGTTTTCATGTAGTGTTCGGGATTTGAAAGTAGTTTTGTTTCGGAGATTTTGTGTGGGTGGAAGAACAGCAACTTCCTTTCAATAATCAATTGAGCATAATGATTTCTCCTATCAAAACAATTTTATTCGTTGTTGAATTGCTTCTATTGTCGCTTCCACCATCTACTTCAGCCACCCTTTACTCCAACATCACCACCCCATTACCATTTTCATTATTTCTATAAATCTCTCTCTAGTTCACTGATCAAGCTTTGGTATGAACTATTTTCTTCATCAAACCTTGAAGCAAACAAGTGTCGAAATCTCAAGTTGGTGCACTTAATATATCCGAATGAAAGACTTAAGAATTTTCAGTTTCCTCACAGACGTAAGTACCAAAATTATTTTACTGAATTTCGACACCAAGTTAAAAGAGGCAGGTGAATCAAGTTTAAGTTTCAGAGGGAGGCTGTTCTTTGGTTAATGTCAAAGTGATTAATCTGAGTATCAGATTACCTGTATTAAGGTTTTATCTCTGATAGGGTTTTGGAAGCTAAATTAAAGTGGAGGCGGCGCTATTTTCTGGCTAGTTTCATCCTTATGATGCAGTGATTGGGTTGAAGACGGTCACAATTAAACAAATAAGATTCTATGTTCCGGACATAGGAGGTGGTGGGGAGTGACGCTAATCTTCCGTTTGCATTTTTTCCATGAACGCTTATTAGTGTTTCAATGGTTGTTTGGTGGTGCTGAAGTGCTAGTATTTCATTGGTTAGGTTAGGGTTTAATTTCTCTTTCAGTATAGGGTTTTTATGGGCTTTTGTAAAGCCTCTCCTGTTGGATGTTGGAGATGTGGGTATAAGTCCTGTGCTTCTACTAAGTCTTTACAAGTTTATCTCATGTGTTAGGGTCGACATTTGATGTGCATTGATAGTCAGTGAAAGATGTCGCAGCACACACACCACTAAAACACATCTAGTCGTTTGTTTTATTTGGCTTAGCATCTGATTTGGCTTCTCCACAGTCATATGATAGCTGAGGGAAAATGTACTCATGTATGTATGTTGTTAATCATCTAAAGAAGCATGGTCATAACTGTCTTTAAGTTTGTGGATTCAGTCATCTAGTGGTTTGTGATAGTGAACATTAATTATGAGCTGCCGGCTAAAGAATAACAGTATTAAACATTTAAATGAGCTATGTCAGTAGTCTAATGAACATATGCAATCAAAGTTACCTTTAGTTATGGATTAGATGTGTTAGCCACTTAAACTCATCAAGTGCATAAATTTTGGAGTTTCAACTATCCGTTTAACGGGTTCTAAATGATAACACCCAACAGTTGCAGGAATCCAAGGCTTGGCAAACATACAAACATATAATTTTGTCTGCTTCAATAATACCGTATATGACTTTCTACTATCCGGAGACCCAAGTTGCATCAGCCATTTACAAAAACACTAATGCAACGTGATATCCTTATACTGCCACATACACAACAAGGAAAAATTACATTATCTAAGGCTTCTCTGGATCCCCACTCAATCTTTGCTTAGATTATGCCCTTTTGTTGAATCTAACGGTCAGTAATTACAGATTAACACCAAAATCACAAGAATAATGTTTTATTACGGAAAATGTTATCTTGACTTGTGTTTGCTCCTCAGAAGAAAACAACAGTACTATTGGCTCCTTGAAACACGTCCATCAGAATCCAAGTCAAAGCAAATGTAGTCTGGTCAATAAATGAATACTCATCAATCTCCTCCTATATAATTGAACAACCCGGCCGGGAATTCTCAAACTCTTAAAAGTATGTATCTAGTTGCATTCTAAGATTCCGTTGAAAAAATATCCAACAACTCTTGTATTAGCTCCAAATGCAACTTCCACAACTTGATAGCCAAATTCCCACAGTTGTGTCTGTCTTTGTAAATTGAGGGTTGCACCCCAAATTGCAGAAGCTAGTAGGGTCTACTAACACGAAGCTAAAGTCAGAAATCTAAAAAATTGGGAACCATATGTTAAGCAAAACGAATTTTAAAATACACTTAAACTGAACCATTTTTAAACACACTAATTTTGTACACATAGAATAAGTTTTTCTCTCAATGGGCAATATATACTAAACTACACAAAATGCCACAATTACTGCTGCGTTTTATCGTGGTAGTGCCCAACACCTAGCTAGCTGTTGCATTGGAAATGCGACATTGAGTTGTAGCCATGGGACATACTGCATGTAGTACCCAAAGCTCCATACAGTACATGTCAGATGTAAAGGAGGTGTAAGAAAAATCTGTATAAATAGATAATGAAATCATTTTAGGGTCTCAGACTTCTCTACGTTCCTTCCTTGAAAACCGTAAGAGACGGTTTGTACGCCGCCTTTTTTTTCTTCTTCTTAGATCTGAACTCACATGAAGGGGATTTCAATTTTTGCTCTTTGTATTTCAACATTTCTTGAGTTCTTCCTCCAGATTTGCTGAAAAAGAAGCTTAAGATCAGTTTATTCAGGCAGCAACAATTATGGATCTTTCTCACAATTGTACGGAAGAACCCATTTCCTTTCAATTCAATCAATGCAGCATGATGATTTCTCTTCTCAAAACAATTCTATTTGATCTGTCGGTACTTCTACGGAGATCTACTCCATCTGATTCAAGAAGAAAGAAATAGTAGACGGATTTTATCTGAAGTTGAACATTCGTATTTGTTGTCTGCTACTACAAAACTTCATACAGATTTTGTAAAGTCTTTCATCAAATCAGTCAGGCTGATTTTATAACTTGTTTGCCTCAAAAATATGGTGAACAAAATAGTTCAATTTTAACAAAGACTACTGATATTTTAATGACAGGTTTGCTTCCAAGATTACGGGGAACAAAATAGTTCGAATTTCAAGTCGGAGGAGATTCAAGTTTGGGTTTCAGAGGGTATTCTCCGGTTGATTTCAGAAGCCAAATTGAAGAAGTTCCCCTGATTAATCCGAAGGACCAATGCTGCAGTTTTGATAAGGTATATTGAAATAGCACTACAACTCTAAATACAATTATTTATTTCAGTCTCATCCTAAATACTACAAGTGTTGATTAACATGATTACATCTTTCGGTTGAATCATAGGATAAATCGGCTTCCGATCAAGCTACTCATCACTTTGAATTGCTTGATTTGAGTTCTTCCAGCTTACCTTAAACATAGGATCTTTTGTAGATTTTGAATTATGAAGTGATTCAATACATTCTAAGTTATATAAAGCCGATTCCTGTAATAATCCTCTATAGTTTGGTATTACAAATTTACAACCATGTAGAAGTGGTTGGCGAGGTGAACTACGGATTAAAGTCAAACCATATGTTTGGTACCTGTTGAGCATCAATTGGTTGTTGTCTTGGAGAATGGGCCAAGTTATCTGAATTCCATTTTTTTGATGCCGTCGGATTCATATATTTTTCATCAGGTTAATACAACTTTGTTACATCTGCTAGATTAAGTTGATGGTTCTATGGAAGAAAGATAGAGAACCCTTGTGGACACAAATTTAAAGTTAGAGGAGAATCAAGTTTGGCTTTCAAAAGGGTGTTCAACCTGCAGTTTAAAAGGTATATCAAGATAGCAGTTCAGCAACTATACATCTATTTCAATTTCATTAAATATGCTACCAGTGTCAGTTAACATCTTTTCGGTGCTTGCATATTGTGTTTTTGTCATTGGCAAGGTCACACCAACAGATTTGAATCGCAAGATCAATTCTGGGCTTACCTAAAAGGTCTTCATAGTTGACTATTACACCTCAGTTCAGTTTAATTGGCTTCAGCACAAACTCTTGCTTGTAAAACATTTATGTGCTCCATGAAGGTGTAGTTGAGAAATGCTGGAAAGGCTCAGTTTGGAGAACATGTTTACTTCCTCCATGAAGGCAGTTCGCATGTCCTGCTCGTGCTTCTTCATTATTTTCCAGAGTTCTTTGTAATTATCATTTTAGCTTCTCCAATTTCATTCCGTCCAGCTGCTTCTTAGAGCATTTCCTTGCAACATGAGGCTACCTAATCCTTTCACCCAAAACATGAAGATTGATTTGCAAGGTAAATTAAGCCAAATCACCATGCATTTTCTGATGTTGATGTTGTTGTTTCTATTGCATCATTTTATTTGAATTGTACATCTTACTCTGGTTAACTGCATCTTTACCTACAGTACTTGGATAATTTTGGGTTCTTTTTTGAATGTTGAAACAACATTTAATTGTAAGGGTGACACACCAATATATATTTTCTAAAACATTTTTTTTTTGTCAAGTGTCGGTGACACTGTGTCCAATAACTCTAGCCAGTCAATGATGAGCAAGATGACCATGTCTCTTTCATTTCAACTTATATGGCACACTGGTAATAAATGGTTGAAATTACTCTGTCACTATATTATAAGTTGCATGCACCACTTAGTAAAATCTGTATATAAAATGGAGTAATTGTTTCACTCTCATCACTGAAAACCTAAGATTCTTCTCGTAGCCTTTCATTTTTTTTTTTTCTTCTTAGATTAAGTCAATACAATTAGTTCAAAATCTCAAGATCTTGTTCTCAAACTGAGTAATCAGTCTCTCTTTATATTGATTCTCCAGATCTGCTGCAAAATAATCTCAACATCAATTTAAATTAGTTCAATAATCTGCTTCTTTTTCATCTTCTTTTTCTTAGACCTGGAGTCGAATCAAGGGCTTTCGGCATTAATCTTTGTATTGAGTTCAGATTTCTTCATATCTTCTACCAAATACAAGCTCAGGATCAGTTTAGGAAACAACCGATCTCATTCTCATAGATGTAAAACGTGGTTTTATTTTATATAGAATCTGGTGATGTGAGTGAGAAGCATCTTTCAATTAAATCAATCCAGCATAATGATATCTTCTCTCAAAATAATCGTGTCCACGACTTTCTCAATTATTTTTTGTTTGCTCGGTGTGTGAGCTTATTCTCAAACTGAGATTAGTTTTTGTTTGGTGAGTCAATGCCTGGGTGTGAATTTGAGTCAAAGTGAGATTTTACATTACGATATTGGCTAAATATTAGATGAGATTTGAGTGGAGTTGTCATTAATTTGCACCCTCAATAGTTGATTTCTGCAGCAGGCTAACATTTTCGGTGTTGTTATATCAGTCAGTTGTTTACTTTAGTTAATGTATTTGATTTTTTGTTCTTTCAAGTTGTTATCAGCGATGCAAATATATTTTTCTGATGAATGAATTTCGCAAAACATCAATTCAACATCGTTATGTCGGGGATGGCTACACAACAAAGAAATAAAGTATCAAATGTCTTTGGGTAACTAGGGTAGCCTACTGAATTGAAAGACTAGAGGAATAGATATAGAACAGACTGAAATGAACATATTGTTGTGAATTAAGTGGTACCAATTTATCACATCTTCAAATCCTCTTTGTTCAAATCGTTTATCATCATGGAATGACATTGAAAAATTCGTTTACATGGAATTAGATGTTCCAATCACGCATATTTCAATTAGGACGTGAAATTGAACATGTTTGAAATCATCTTTTCACTCGAACTCTTGTAAAAAAATCTTACCACATATCCCTTATATTTTAAGGCCAGCCAACCTTGCACTAGTTATTCCCAAAAATTTTGTAAATTACAAAAATGTTTGAAGAGTACCAAATGTGTACCCATTGCTTGATATTGTGTACACAATGTCTTGAATCAAACCTATAATGTGTGCACATTAAACCTTTTTTGGAATTTTTAAAAACACAAAATTGGTTAAAAGAGAAAAATTCAAAAATTTAGTAGGTGAAATGGACAGAGTTAGATTTAGATATTGTTTAAATGGACAAAAATTTAAAAATAGGCGGAGGATGTAACAGTTTCATCATCTGCCCATTTTCAAATATTTTTCTTATTTTTATTTTACAGGATGTATCGATTTCATCCTTGCTATTTTTTAAGTTTAAGCGAGGATGAAACGAGTTTCATCCTTGCTATTTTATTTATGTCCATTTCACCCATAAAATTTTTACTCGTCCATTTGACCCGTGTTTTAATTTTTTTTTTGGACAAATAACCCATTTTCCGTTTTAAAAATAAGCATTTTTAGTAAATAGCTTTGATAGAAAGCGTTTTGGGCATTGACCTCTTCATCGTCAGCTCGGCCAACTATGAAACAAAACGAAGAAAAGGTAACTCATCATGTGAAAGCAAACTTAGATCTGGTTAAAAGTTGTATAATGTTGTAATGATCTCTGTGTATTAACAACTCACATTCACATCTTCACTACTTGTCTAAAACACTTCAACTGCTTAGCTTAAATTTTCTAGGTGAACTTGAAGGGGACCCTCAGCTGATTGCAATCTCTTGTTTTTTTTCTCATGACACAGTACCAAATTCAATCAAATGTAAATGACATCAAACACTAAAACCACTACGCTGCCTACATTGATTTCTAAGGCAAGCCAAAATCAACCTGGATATGTCAATTGTGAATTTTAGTTTTACAGATTAATTAATCATCTATTATGTATGTAATTAATCAGCTGATTTAGGATGCCTTTGATTAATAATCAATTCTGTGTCTGTCCATTCAAACCAATCTGCTTGAGAAATAATCAATCTTGAATGAGCATTCTGCATGGGCCATTCTGTTTCACATATAGTCCTGACCGAACCCGTGTTGATGGAGTGGAAGGTGCAGCGTACAAAGAAATTAATGTACCTATTCTATTCCTACCTAAGAAACGAGGTGCTATGTGTTAGAACATGCACATCAAAGGGAAGCTAGATTGGTTGTGAAGAATAATATCTCAATGTATATTCCTCAATGGGCCGCGCCTCATATATACATGATGTCTGTTTTGGATAAGGAAAAAATACAATATATGATCTTATACGATCTTACAACACATGGTAACAAGATATACACACCATAACATGTCAAGATACCGCAATATCGACAATCTTAACACCCCCTCGGACTCAAGGTGGGATGGAACACATCTTGAGTCTGGATATCAAAAAATTAATGAGTATACGGATGGGTCTTTGTGAAGAGATCTGCAAGTTGTAACTCGGACTTGATATGAGGAAGAACTATTGTACCTTGCTTGTAATGATGTCTCGGTGAAATGGCGGTCCAATTTCTATATGTTCCGTTCTTTTAAACATCGTTATGAGTGTCGTATAGGCTTTATTTTATTGTCACAAAATAGGGGTGTAGGGCGATGAATGTCAACACCATATCACAGAAAAGGCAGTGTAACCATATGATCCTCGGATGTAGTATGAGCTAGAGCTCGATATTCGGCTCCCAAGCAAGCGAAAAACAATGACTATTTCTTACTTCTCAGATATAAGTGAGTCTCCCAAGAATATACAATACCACCTGTAATGGATCTTCTATACATTGTGACATCTCTGCTTGATCGAATCTAAATATATCGAAGAACTAGATCAGATTTAGAGCGAATACGCAACAATCTGGAACTTCTTTTAAGTAACGTAGGATTATAGAAGCTATGACAAAATGTGTAGATCGAAGCGGAGGACATGAAGTGACTCGATATGGCTTGCACATGGATTATGTCGATTCGAGTGATAGTTAAATAGTTTAGGCCCCTGCCGAGTTACTGTACATAGTTGGATTGGACAAGATAACCCATCATTGGACTATGTCTCATTTACTTCAAGGGAGTGTCTACGATCTTAGTATCAGTGATTCGGCCACGTTGAATAACCTGAACATACTTTGCAGAGATATAAAGTAACCACTATCGAGACTTACCCACCTCAATTCAAGAAAATAACTCAAAGGGCTTGGTCTTTCACGTAATAAAAACATGTCTTGAGATAGTTTTGAGATCCACTGATTCCATCATATCAACGCGATAATTACCATGTCGTACATATGAAGAATCACAATACCTTTGTATGATTTGCCTAGTAAAGCATTGATGATCATGGTAACTGCGCAAACCATATTTGAAACGTTAGTGATGAATTTCTCAAACCAAGCAGGGGGCTTGTTTTGAGGCCACGTAAAACTTTGAGGGGATTTGCATACTTGATTTGGAGCATGAGACAATCGGAGGAGGTTTCATATACACTTCTTCTTGTAATTCACCATGAAGGAAAGGCATTCTTCATCATTTTAAATAAAATCCCATTAACGAACAAAAGCGCAACAGCAATAAGAATACGTCGATAACCATTGGAGCTACATGAGCAAATGTCTCCTCATAATCAATGCCCATATTCTTGCGTGTATCCTTGACAACGCTACAGGGACTTGCATCTTTCTTTGAGTACGGAAGTCGACTTGGTTTTAAATTTGTAGACCCATTTTATTTCCTACATTTGATTTTCTGGTGGGTGATCTACCACATTATCCCATGTACCAGCATCTCTGAGAAATCGGTTAGGTCTTTCATCGAATCTTGCCACTCGGTATCATTGATGCTTCTTTGTAAGTCTTTGGCTCATCTGAGGAGACATAATGGATGATAAGGAACAATGATAGTTGCAAATTGAAAATTGTGGCCTTGATTCACGATGTATTAAGCATCTTGTTAAGTTCAGAATCTCTACACCAGTTCTGCATTGTCGGGTGGCATAGAGTGGTCAAGACTCAGTAAATATTTGAGATTCAGCAATTGGGGAAGATGGATTCTACTCGGGAGTAGGCACTAATGTATCACTAGATTCACTAGGAAAAGGATCAACATAGGTGAAGGACTCAATACATGATGACTTGGAGCTGGGAAGGGACGAGAATGGGACTTTCTCCAGGAGATATGTGACATATTGAGAATCACGAATTTTCTATTGATAGGATCATAACGGCGCTATCCTTTTATTTATTCTTTAACTTAGACACAACACATTATTTTGACCAAGTTTATATGCGTTCCGCGTTGGAAGAAGCTTTAAAACATAAGACAAAAAACTTTAAGTTCAGAATAGTTTGGTTTCTTACCATAAAGACTCATATGGTGATATGCCCCTATGATAGTAGTTGGAACACGATTTATGGTGTGAAGCTGCATTTTAGGCGATTCTCCCAGGAAATTGGATGGGGTGGGAAATGAGTTGAGTTAT
The DNA here is from genome assembly GCA_023529315.1 of Papaver bracteatum. Classification (NCBI taxonomy): domain Eukaryota; kingdom Viridiplantae; phylum Streptophyta; class Magnoliopsida; order Ranunculales; family Papaveraceae; genus Papaver; species Papaver bracteatum. The sequence goes on from JAJJWX010004489.1 coordinate 12,776, forward strand.
TTGTTTCTATGAAGTATGTCGATGCTTACGTTCAACAAATCCATTTTTTCTCTGGAGTTCTCTACATGATAGTTGGAGAATGATTCCTTGAGCTTTGAGAATTCTCTAAATGGATTGGAGATGTATTCTCCACACTTGATTAGCATGAAAAACTTTGATTACTTTTATTTGGGTTTTTATCATGGTTGAAATCGACATATAATTTAAGAAAATCTGCTCTAGAGACTGAATAGATAAACCCCATGTATAGCAAAAATAGTCATCAATAAAGCTAACATAATATAGTGCTCCTCCTTTGTACAACTAGAGATTTACCCAGGACGTCGAGTGAATAAGTACAAGGTTCAATAGAGATAAGAGTCATACTAGAACTAAAGAAAGAAGCTGGATGTTTGCAGAGTTTACAAAGAGATGCATTTGGGCTATTTGTCTGGCAGGTATTTCCTAACGAAGCCTTTATTGATCATATAAGAAAGGAAAGGAAACATGCCTAACCTAGAGTTCCAAGACATAAATGAAGAATTGGGGGCAAGATGAAGTAGTTGTGGCGGCAACAACATGATTTGGTTTTGGTGGAATGATTAGAGTTTGAAGGAGATATATTAGACCAACTCTGACCTATCTACGGCTATCTTCCTGTTTTGAGATCTGTATAACACAACCATTAGAGTAGAAAAGTGTGTAAAAACAAGTCACATAGGCCCGGATAGAGAGATAAGATTCATTTGTAATCTTAAAAGGTACAAGTAACATACGGAACGACTATATTACTTGAATCTTTCACCAAACCAATATGACTGGTAGTGACAGTTGATCCATCGGCGGTGTGTGTATTTTAGGGTTCTTCTTTGTAAAGAGTATCAAAAACTTTTGAGGTGTATGTCATATGATTTGATGCTCGGAATCCTGATGATACCCGACTTGATGAAAATACTGATGGAGTAGAGAAAACAGAAGCAGCTGCGAGTATTATTTACAATGAAAGTGCTTGTTTGATCATCTCTTGTATCTGTTAATGGTTTGGAGCGGATAGCGGTTAATCATAGCTGCTGCTCTGGATTAGCCAGGGTACAATTTGTCTTGATGAGGAGGAGATGACCCAATATAGTACTGGTGCTGCAGAAAATATGGATTTGGACCAACTGAATCTATTAGAATTCATCCTTCTCATGTTTGGATGATGGAGAAGTGCGATTTCTTATGCAATTATCCAAGTTCTTTGCTGATAATTGCATTGTGTTGATGGTATATCTGGTGGTGCAATCGGCGGTGGAACTGTACAATTCCTTGCGGTGGCCATTCTTCCTACGGTTGTGGCATTGAACCGAGACAAATTACGTTGTGTTGAAGGCATGGTCATAGGAGAATTATTTCTCTGGTGTGTTGAATTTTGGTCGATTGGATGGCATTGCAAATACTCCAGGAACCTCGACTTCATACATTTGCGTGTTTTCTTGACCCAATAAAGTTCACGACAAGGCATCTTCAGCAGTTGGTAAGGGTGAGCATTGAAGAATGGCACCTCTCACGACTTCAAACTCCTCTCTTAAGGCCGTCAAAAGTTGGACTAGACGATGTTTCTTCTCTATGTTTCTCCCCATAATGCCGGATCACGGTCCATTTGGTTCCATAAGAGCCGGATTGGTTCCAAATCAAAGACATCTCAGAGTGAAAGTCGAATAGATTGATCATTTTGCTTCATAGCACGAATATCTTGTTCAAGTTTATATCGATTGAGCAAGGGCTGATTTGTGTATACCTTTTCTGTAGAAAATCCCATGCCTCTCTTGGAAGCTTCAAAGCTTGCAAGTTTCATACTTTGATTGAGGTGGATTCTTTGTGTTACTAATCCATGTAAGGATCTTATGATTGTTAACTTCTAGAGTTTCTTTGGCATCAATTGTTGTATCTTCCTTTTCTTTCTCTTTGACATTAGAGGTGCTTCTTGGTGGAGCTACTTGTTCCATCTACATATTTCCACATGCTTCTTCCCTTGAGAAAACTTTTCATAAGAAAGACAGGTGATTATAATTTGTTCCATCAATCGTGATGTCGGGCCGAAATCTTCTCGAGACATGTTCGAACTTTTTATTATAACAAATAACTAGTTTTTTGATTTAGGGTTTCGTGTTTTGGAAAGGAAAACCGGACTAAGAGACACAGGACAATGGTTTCTTGGAAGATGTTTGTTTCAAAGATTTATCACAGAAGAGTGGATTTCGAGATCTTACCTAGCTCGATGCCATGTTAGAACATGCACATCAGGAAGCTAGATTGGTTGTGAAGAATAATATCTCAATGTATATTCCTCAATGGGAAAAACGCCTCATATATACATGATGTACAGTTTTGGATAAGTAAAAGAAAAGATACACAATATATGATCTTATACGATCTTACAACACATGGTAACAAGATATACACACCATAACAACCAAGATACCGCAATATCCTGACAATCTTAACACTATGCAGTTAAAGCTGCTGGTGAATTATTACCTAGCCTGTACTCTTTATCATCAAGCTAGGCCAACCCGAAGGTCCCCAGACCCATACAAGAGAGAAAAAAAACTTTCCTGTCAAATGGTAAATAATTGCAGAATTTTTATCCTAACTCGTCCTCCATTGAAGTAACCTTACCTGGTTAAAACTTTGGAACTCACCCCGACCAGTTACCAAATATCTGCATTCATAATTCACATTCACATTTCATCTTCTATCTCTCATCCTCTGTCCAAGTTGTTTAC
>JAJJWX010004490.1:0-35525 GCA_023529315.1 Papaver bracteatum
GACGAAAGAAAAATCAAAAAGGTGAGAATTATTGAAGTTTATGATTTCGAGACGATACAAGTTGTGAAGAATCAAGCGGTAAAATACTTTTCCACGGCCATAATTGTTTTATTTTTTCACTTTGATTTGTATTTTGTTTCTCTTGTCTAAAAAAAAATGAAAAAAATTGTTTCAATTCTAAAAAAAAAAAATGATTGAAAAATATGAGACAAGAGAAATATCTATTATTATTTTTGTTTATTTAATAAGCCGTGGGGAAGGGAAATTTATAAGGAAGTTTCAAGCGACAAGGATTTTAAGGAAAAAGGTTACAAATTGTCAAGGATCTACGAAATTCGAAAGTTTATCATCAATAGTTGAATCAGAAGACCAAGAAGATGAAGACGAGGAGAGGAAGACGTTTCTATTGGATTCCGTGAGAATGGTGTTATCATAATTGGCAATCGGATGTGAAGGTAAGTAAGTAATCTTATCCTCGATATAAGTGGTTGATTTCCTTTCTTAGAGATCGTTAGAAAAATGGTTTTTCAAAATGTTAAAATATGTGGGTTTTAAAAATATTCCGGAAGTTATCCTTCCTACCATTCAACGTGTTGCAGGAATTCTCTCTTCATTCCTACCTGCACACATGTGAGACCCATAAAAAAGCCGTCTTTTTGAGTGCAATATCATAAAACCCTTTTAAGAGAGGCAGAAGTCGAGGCGAAATGCTTATTGATCGTTTCTCAAACACGCGTTCTCTCATTATGGTGTGGTTATTTCTCACTCAACATTTAAGAATGAGAATATGTTCTTTAGTATTTCTAACTTCTTATTACAAGCATGCAGAAACTCTATGTCCTCATAGCTCTTTGGATGCTTGGGACGCTGGAACGCTTTTAAGTTATAAGTTTTAGTTTGATTTGCTCGAGGACTAGCAAAGTCAAAGTGTAGGGGCATTTGATTGGGTGTAGAATACACCTTGATTTATATCTATTGGTTATGCTTTCTTTGCTATTTTTCTTGTAAATTATGTATTTTACGTGTGTTTTTGAGTTATCAGGTACTCTGGAGTTGCACGAAGGAAAAGAAGAAGGAATCACCCAAATTTGAGTAAAAAGGGCAAAAAGGTCATTTCAGGGGCGAACACTATATGGAGCCCAAGCGAGGTTAAAGGGCATCTCTGATTCGGGAAAGTATTAAGGCAGGCCACTGTTGGTCCAGGGCACCCATGGGGTGGTTCTTATCTTGGGCGTATGAATCCACCCCAATCATATTCTAAACCTAAAATTGAGAGATGTTTTCTCTCATTCATCATCTCTTTCATCTGAAACGAAAACGAAACAGTGGATGTGGTTTCTGCAGGAATCGAGATGAGATCGAGAACTCAGGTGGAAGAATTGATTATGAAATAGAGATTCAGTAGATCGAATTGAAGATATCCGATGAGGAAGATTGGTGTTGTGGATGATGGTTGAATCAGATCGAGTTTCTAGGATTTGATATGTTGATGTCTTGAGGTGAAATTTGACATAGATTCAAGATGGGTCTGTTGATTACTAAAATGGGTTGTAGGAAAAAGTGATTTTGGCAGTTTGAATTAAAAAATTGAAGAGGAGTTTGCTGAAGAAGAATTAGAAGCCAAGATTGAATCTGTTGGTAGTGTTGTTTTGTTTGAATCTGAATCCGTGTTTCAATTCAGAAGATGGGTTTCTGAATCTAGTGTTGTTAATTGGTTCGAATGATGAAATGGGTTTGTGGTGGTGTTCTTGGAGATGCTGCTGTTGAGAGTGAAGGAGAAACTGGTGTTGGTAGCAGATTAGGGTGTTTTTGAGATAGAGAACTACAAGGTGTTGTGAAGTGTTGCGGCCTCGAGTTTAAAGGGTGAAATAATAAACAATTTGGTGCAAGATTATTAGATGTATGCTAGGTTTGTTACTGAGGAATGAAGCGGAAAAAGTGAGGCCTGAATTTGGCCGGGATTGTCCTGTAATTGAAGCAGAACTCGAGCGATTTTATACCCGTGTGAGTCAACTTGTTGCCCCGATGACCGATCCTTATCTCCAACTATTTCGGTGACTCACCCACTCAGCCCTGACTAAGAAAGCTAACTCACTGACTTGACTATATCCTTTGACTTTGACGAACAGTTTTACCTTTGACCGTTAGTCCTAACGGTAGACTGGCGGAATATTCCCTCGACGGACAGAATTTTCAGGTGACCAGCGGTGACGAGTTCCGTCCAATTTCCGGCCAAAAACCCAGTTTTCCGGCGAGCCAAAAATGCAAAATTTTGTGTGGACTTCTATCATGTGTGTGAAGACTTAGAATTGGGAATTGGATGAAAAATTGGAAGTTTTGGAGAATTGGACTTGAAATTGGAATATGGCTCAAATTGGGAAAGTGGTGTTCTTATGGAATGTGGATTCTTTTCCTACAAAGATATGGAGAGTATTGAAGCCTATAAATAAAGGAGTTCTCTACAACTTTTACACATACATCTACTTTGGAGAAGGGGTTAAAGTGCACAAGGATTGGAGGAAGGAGCAACCGTCATCTTTTCAATAAGTTTTCCTTTCTTCCTTAATTATTATTATTATTATTATTATTATTGTGTGAACTCCAAACTATGAGTAGCTAATTTTCTTATTGATTGAGGATGAATTCCTAGTTCTTAATATATGATTTGAGTTTTGTTTCTATTCTATTTTGAAGTTTTTCATATAATTATCGTTTGTTTTTAATAATATTAATGTTTATGATTCATTGATAGGTTGTTTGGAGTGCACACTAGATTGATTTGTTAATTTAATCTAAAGCTAGTAAAAGTTAGGGAATACGTAATAGTTTCTTGACTCTTTACACAAGTAGAAAACACGAGACCTTACGGAGGAATTCCGTGGAGAAATTGTGTGTGAAAACAACGCTAGAAAGTGGACCAAGCGAAACAAGTCTAACTATTAGTACTAAACTTAAATTCTTAAATTTTAATGTGTTCGGGGAATTACATCTTGTAAGCGAACCTCAAGGTGGTTCTTTTGAATAGAATCTGATAACTAAGCGAACATGTTACTCAGTGAAATACGAAATTTCGGGTTTAGCTAAGCGAACCTGCTATCCTACGGTTGGTGATAATCTATGACTAATAAAAAGTGGAAAATAACATAACTTTAATCATTGTTTTGTAGCAAAGAAGGATACCTTGATCTATTTTCTCTTATTGATTTCAACTTACATTTTTGATTGCTTTATTTACTTTCTTTTGTTTTTAAAATCTTGAACCAATACCCCCTCCCCCCCTTTGTGACAATTTTACAACTAATAATCTCTTGCTTCTCGTGGGATCGATCTTGACTGCCCTATATTACTTGTTAATTAGGTAGTAAATTATTAATTAATTTGTTGTGGTTACGACATGCATCAATTTGTCACAAATAGACGGAGTTGGAAATATAGGTTTTGTAGGCAGACCTCTTGTAAACCTTTACGAGACTAAAACTCGTCCACTAGGGACACCTAGGGGTTTAAAGGCTTGTTATTTATGCTTAAAGTGACCGTAGCCTCGACGAGACGGAGCTGTGTGTATGCTTTATAATTATGTTTTTTGATTTGCTCGAGGACTAGAAAAGTCTAAGTGTGGGGGAATCTGATAGGTGTCTAAAACACCTTAATATTTATCTATTGTTTATGCTTTCTCTGCTAGTTTTGTTGTAAATTATGCATCTTATGTTTTGTTTTTGAGTACTTAGGTACTTTGGAGTCATTTGGAACAAAAGGAGAATAAACAGCGCGAAAGTCTCATCTCATATTCAATGGCTATTGGAGGCGAACTATTTCTCATTATTTGCTTTTATTTCTTCATCTCTGTCTAAAAAGTATGTCGGCTCTAGTGATGCAAATTTCTGTCTGAAAAGCACGACAACTTTAGTGATGACTCTCATTGAAGAGTATAAGTGAATATGAGAAATAAGGGACGGTTGTTGTTAGCGGAGGAACTCGAAAGAAGAAGAAAACGTTCAATTGGAGCTAAATGGAGCGAGAATGTCAATTCGTAGGCGAGTCATGGAGCCGGATGAGATTGCGCAAGGAGATGGGAAGAATTAGACTGTCGGTTACCTGGAACTGATATTCCTAATAATATGTTGGTGGCTCGAATCTAATAGTGGGTGCCTTTAGTTATCCCGTTGCCCCTTATCTTCTTCCCTGGGTACCCACCAATCAGTTCCTCTTTCTATTACCAAAACCCTAGGATTGAGAGAAAATCATTTATCTTAATCATTTCGTTTTATTACAAACTCAAGAGTGTTTGCAGCCATGGTGGATTTAGATCCGGAGAAGGAAGAAAGAAGGGTGTTGCTCGAGATTGATTGTGAATCAATAAGAGAAGCATTGATAATGGTTGGTTATTGAGAAGGGGAGATGAAATTCATAGTGGAATTGCTGGTTCATTTCAGTGAAATACATATAGGGTTGTTTATGGAATTGAGAGTTGGTGAAGGTGGATTAGAGATCGGAGATGACGAAGCTTCTGTTATTAACAGTGAAGACAGAGATTTTCTAAATCGAATATCGATCTAAGAGAAATTGGTGGAAGATGGAGTTACTGAAGCTCAGTAGAATGGGTGTTTGCGGTTGTATGACGCTGAACCATATTTGGTTATTGCTTAGATTGATGAGTTCTGCAGTTCATATGAGAAATGAATGGAGTTCGGTCATGCCGCTGAGAAGAATTGAAGAATCTGTTTCAATTCAGAGAAGTGGTTGCTGTGTTGAGCCAAGAGTTATGGGTAGTGAAGCTGATCATGTTGGGATAGTATGAATGAGATTTGTTGCATGGATGTTTACATTTGGTACTAACCAATTATGCAGGAATGTAGAGAAGTTGTCTCGTTGCAGTCGACAGGCCTGAGACAGTTTCGAAACTGCAGAAACGGAGCGATGCTGTGTTCGAGCAATAACAAGCTATGGAAACGAAACTCACTGGAGCTGGCTGCGATGATGATCCAAGTATTAATGATGTTTGGTTTCGATGACTGATGTTGCCACCATTTGGCATAGGTCGAGAGTTAAAAAAAATAGATGAGAGCTCCCGCCTGTGAATGCATGGTGGACAAGCACTACAAGAAGCTGATGGATGTGGTTCAGTAAAAGACGTGAGTATTTGACTGCCGTTCGATATGGAGAAGTAACACGAGTCTGTGAGAAGATTTGGGTCATTTGCATGGAGTTGTGATGACGCTGGTGGACGGAGATGGGAACTGGTGAACGGGATTAAGGCTTTGTTGCTGGGTTCGACCAGCCAGTAACAATGCTCACGTAAATTAAATCCTCACGTACAACCAGCCAGGGAGTGATGGCTTGCTTTCATACAGGAGTAAGAGTTTAGATACAGGGAACATAACATGTTGCCATTGATTCTCGAGTGTGAAGGAGATGGATGCTACTTGATCATTTACACAGAAGATATGAACTCGAAGCTATGATGGAGAATAAGTATAATAGTGACTCAGCAACTGATGGATGGCTTCAGTGTGGAGCTCGTGGTGATAATTCAGTGAAAGGCGAGATTGATTAATGGTGCTGGTGACGAAATGGGTTGAGCAGTTGGAAGATGAGTTAAGGCAGGAAGGCTAAGTAGTGGAGCAAGGCAGTAGATGAAGCTGTGCAAGGGTGTTGTGTATATGAAGCTGCAGAAAATAGTGCGAAAATGCAGCAAGAATGGCGAGATGATGGTACTAACCCGGGTAGTCGGATTTTGGAGTCGAAAGTGGGGATCATAATGTTTCAGTCAATCACGAAGGGGGTACGAGTCGGATGCAAAAGTCGACGGCCGGATATATGAGCTACGAGTCGCACTTTTGGGTATGTTTTCGCAACAACTAAGAATTTGGGTTAGATGATTTTTGTCAATGTATGGACTATAGAGAAGCAGAGATGAGCTGCTGGGAGTGTGCACTTGCTGTGACAGTTTCATATGGATCAGTTAGCCTGAGATAGTTTTCCGGCGATAATTTACGGCGACCGGTGACCGGATTCCGGTCAACTTCTGGCCAAAAAACCAGTTTTCCGGCGAGCGTTTTTTGGGACAGATTTTACTCACGGGTTTCTCTCACTCATGGGCCGGGTGAATTTCCAACTAATGGACTTTGAAGACAAAACCTAATTTTGGAAGGAGAAAAAGCTATAAAAAGGAAGTTTTCTACAACTTTTGAAAAACAATTTTTATCACGTTTTATTCTATTCTTGGAGCTTTTGCAGAGAACGACTTCTAGGGTTTGCTTTCTTTTATGTTTCATCTTCTTTCTTTGAATATTATGATGATGAAATCCATTAATATGAGTAGCTAAATACAATAATTGGTTATGGGATAAAAGTTGATTTCTTCAAGCATGTTATTTGATTCTTTGAATTAGTTTTGTCTCAATTCTATCGTTTATGATTCATTATTTATATTATCATATGATTTGAATGCTAGTTTGGTTGAGTCCGGAATCAATTGGATTTTTTTTCATCTCTATAGCTATATTCAATACGTAAAAGTTGTTATCTCTGATTTCTAGTAGCATCTTGTGGTTAATACTTGTAGTGATACATCTTTTTTAATCGCATATGAGTCATAACCTTTGTTAAAACGAATTAGTGCTTTTACACATTTGTTTGCATCGATTAGTCTTATTTCATAGAACTTATTGCTCTTAGGGAGTTAAACCTAATTGTGCTTTTACACTTTAGGTTGCTTTTAAAGTAGATTTCACAATAGCATCTTTTAATGATGTTTGTGATAAAATCAGGAAATAAACGGGATACTCTTGCGATCAAGATATCCTAGGATTTTTTATAATTGCGAGATTAAATTACCAATTCTAATCATAGATGAAAAATACATGCTTGTGAATGATACTATCCCTTGACCAATATCTTCTCCCTATTGATTATTCCAACTATTTGCTTTGCTTTATTTAGTATTATTACTTTGATAAAAACAAAAACACACCCTGGGTTACTTGGTTACTTGGTTACTTAAGAATCTAAAAATTGCATAACAACAATCGCCTCTCTGTGGATACGAACTCTTTCTTATCGAATACTATATTTATACTTAGTTGAGTGAGGAAGTGAAATTATTTTTGATGCATACGACACGCATCACTCATGACTCAGATGATAAAAAATATGAATGGATCAAACTCTACAGCTGATTGGCACTCTGACTCTTCTTTGGTCATTCTCAATCTAGCCGTGAAGGCTGAAAAACAATGTCACTATTTTTGGCTCACTATCGTCATCATTCTCAATTTTATTTTATTTTTTCTCAGGACACTGACTATACTCATCTTTTTCAAGAAAATAATAGGCTAGATGGTAAGAGCCACATGAAAATAGTGTTTAATCACCATATGCATGCTACAAAAATCGGACCTTCCAACCACTCAGAATCCTTTACCATAAATATAACTCACGAGAAAAATAAGTATTATTATACGCATATATATTCTTTTTCTGGTACTTCGCATATTAAAAGGTCACCCTCACAAGGTTCGCTCGTAGTCAACAAGACCAACTTGGTCAGCACTGCTAAGCAGCACAGGCTCTTCAACAATGTCCTTGTCATATAAAGAGTAACAACAAACGGTACCCTCATCAAACCAATTGTTTACACTTCAAAATTCAAATTAAAGTGCATTGTGCCAGCACACTCTTCTCCTTCACCCTCATCATCATTACCATTACCAGAAATTTTCCCCATTTCAAAATTTTCATGGCTTCCACCTCAGGAACTGAACCCACAGATCAAGTTGAAAATCTGGTAGAACAAATGAACTCCTCTCTAAATATTCTAGAAGACCTATTTCGCAAAGTCTTTATCAATTCTGAGAATACTCTACCTAAAAAAACAAGAAAACTGGAAATGGGTGTTTATTGGCAGATTATGTAGAAAAATCTCTCATGAAACCAAAACTATCTCCAGATTCATAAACTCTAATTGGGAGCTCAGGAGAAATGCATAGGTTTCCCTTTGGAAAAAGAGAATGAACTACTATTCAATCAAACTTAGCAGCATAGAAGATAATTAAGTTTTTAGAAGATGAGGCACCAGAGGAATTTTTGACAAACTCGTAGTCTTAACTGAAGTCCCTCTTGCTGGTCCTGACTTTATTGATAAAGCTAATTTCTATAATGTCAGGATTCGGGTGCTGGTAAAAAGAGTTCCCAGGAACATCATATCTGATATGAGAAGCATTCTTAAACCAGATGGAATCTTCTAAGAAGCTAAAAAAGCTTATGAAAGAGATGAAGATGATTTTTTTTTTGGAAGTTCTCATGACCATTGATATTACTATAGCTCTAAAATTTGGTATTGATGCTTATGAAACTCCTACCACCTCACACTGGCTTGAATTTGCTTATGCCTTGAATGGCATTAATTTCTGCAAAGTTTGCATAATTCTTGATCACCCTATCCCTCTATGTGAAGAAAAACAAGAAGTTCTACATAATGTCACCCACAATACCCATCCCTCCAATCTTAGTAACTCGTACTCTTCAAAATCCAACACCCAAAATAACTCTGCTACCAATAGCCCTCAAACCATTATCAAGAGAAGGAAATATTCAGACAAAGATGCTGCTATGGAGTTTGCAATCAAAATGAGGCTAGCACATAGAAAAATTATTCTCAAGAATAGTTCAAAAGAGCTGGATGGTCCTAAGGACTACATTATCTTTAAGGATGGTCTGCACCAACCCATCAGTGAAGCTATTCCAACTACTAACATTGAATCCATGGCTTGCCAAAAGAAGCATAGAAAAATCCTTGAAAGCAGCATGATTAAGGATAAAATGTTGAAGAAAAAAAAGCATCATTATCAAAGTTCAACAATCATAAGAAGATTCTCTGGGAAAGGATAAAGAAGGAGTTCAAACTCAAGGATGTGGATACTGATTGTCATCCTCAGCTGATGGATCCAAAAAGAAAACTCTATATCCCCTCTACTTCTACTGGGAACATCCTCCATCACTAGGACCAGACACAACCTACCAAGAAGAGCAACATTCAGGTAATGCATATGGAGGAAGATCAGCTGACTGACTTGACTACTAGAAACCTTTAGGGAGCAAACCCATTCCAAACTCCCAATGTACAACATTCTAACCATCACACTTTTTTAATAAACTTGAATGATACTTACATCATGATTAATATAGCTCTGATAAATTTATACATGCATAGATTATGTATTCACATGATAACCAAGCTTTATAGATATCATTGCTTAGGCTATATCATCATCATCTTCTTTTATCCTACTGTATCATATTTCTGGAATTTTTTCTCAATCATGACTAGGAATTGTCAAGGCCTAGGAAAAAATAACACTGGTAGGAACCTGAACAACATGTTAAATAAACATAACCCTGATATTTTCTTCCTATCTGAAACCAAACAACAATCTCAAAACCTAAAAGCAATCCTCAGTAACATATGAGTCACTAGCTTCTGGTTTGTAGAACCTAGAGGAAAAGAAAAAATTGTTGGTGGACTTGTCTTAGCTTGGAAAACCAACTTAAATGTTATTATATAATATTTCTCTAATAATCATATTAGTGCTACTGTTATCCCTAGCACACGAAACCCTTGGTTATTCACAGGTTACTATGGCAGCCCTTATACTACTCTTTGAAAATGATTGAAAACACTGATAAGCTTAATACCTTACCTTGGTTGATAATGGGAGACCTTAATTTTTTGTTGCATTATCATGAAAAATTTAGCCAACATTCTATTAATTCTTATGAAGCTAACATTTTTTTGGAAAAGTTGGAAGAAGCTAAACTCACTGACTTGGGTTACAGTGAGTGCCCCTTCACTTGAAATAACAGAAGAGTGGGTCCTCATCTCACTGAACAAAGATTAGACATATGCATAATGAAGATTGGCTTGAAATTCACCCAAAATCTACCATTTCCAGCCTACCTTCCATTGCTTCTGATCACAACCCCATCATTCTCAATACCGATCCTAAATGGAAACAAGGCCATATTCCATTCAAATTTTTTGGTCCTTGGCTATACCACAAAGATTATAAAGACATCATAGTTGAATGCTGGAAGACAAGGTATAAAGGTTCTTTTGCTATCAAGATTGCTAGGAAATTAAGAAACTTTAAAGTCAAACTCATGAAATAAAATAGGAAATATATGGTAATATGAAGACAAATTTGAGGAAAGTCTACAACACTTGGATTGGATCACCAAAAATCAGTTCAATATCAATAGAGGTCATGACATCAGAGAGGATAATAAGGTGGTTAAACACTGGCAGAATGTTCAAGAAAGGTTTTGGAAGACTAAAAGTAAAGATGAACTCATCAAGTTTGGGGACAAAAATACCACTTTTTTCACATTTCTGCCAAGAAAAGATACAGAAGAAATAAGACTATCTACATTCAAAAACATGATGGTACCTGGCTCCACAATAGCTAATGGAAATATGGGCCTCAAAATTGATATGACCAAATCCTTTGATAGGGTCAACTTGGAGTTTCTCATCAAAGTTTTGATCCAAATTGGATTTAGCACTCAATGGTGCAACTTAATTCAGCAATGTATCTCCATCACTAACCTTGTTGTTCTGGTCAATAGTTCTCCTGGAACATTCTTCACACCAACTAGAGGTCTCAGACAAGGAGATCTTTTATCCCCTTACCTATTCTTATTCTGCATGGAGGCCCTTTCTAGATATCTTTTATTTACAGAATCCCAAGATATCATACATGGAACAAAAATTTGTATTGATGCTCCTGCCATTAGTCACCTCCTCTTTGATGATGATTGTATGATATTCTGCAAAGCCAACAAGGAAGAATGCAACAACCTAATCAAGATTTTCCAAGATTTTAGTCAATCTTCTGGGAAGTTGAAAAACTTTGCTAAGTCTGGTATTTTCTTTCGCAAAAATACTCGTTGCAAGTCCAAAGAATCAACATTAATGATAAGTACTTGGGCTCTCCACTCTTCACCAACACAATTAAAGTGTAAGCTTTCAATCCTTGTGTGGAAAAATTAAAACACATACTTTCTGGATGGAAAACCACTCCGTCTACAGCTGAAAAAGTTACAATGATCCAAATTGTCGCCTCCACCTTCAGAATTTATCAAATGAATTGCTTCAAGATTCCAAAGGGCACCTGTAAAGAGATAAATGCTATACAAAGAGACTTCTTCTGGAACAAAGAACAAGATAAACCTAAAGGTCTATTTTACATAACCTGGGATGCTGTCAACAAACCAAAGGAACTTGGGGGTCTGGGGTTCAAGAATATGGAGTATTTAAATACTGTTATGATCACGAAAATTGGTTGGAGACTAATTGAAGAACCTAACTCTCTCTGGAGCATCACCATGAACACAATACGCTTCCAAAATCAAGAAGTCATCAAGATGAACACCAATCCAAAGACTACTGATTCTTGGATATGGAAAGGAATTCTGGAAGGAATCTGCATTCAAAAATATTACACGTGGAGGATAGGGAAAGGCACTAGTATACATATTTTGTAAGATAGATGGATTGAAAACTACCCTGACATAATTCAAAAAAAACCCTCACTACCCTTCAAACCTTTCTATTATCAATCAACTTTTCAATACCTCAGAAGAATGGGACTTAAATCTCCTAGATCTTTGGTTTACTCAAGATGTTCAAAACCACATTATACATACTCACCACAATCCAAACACCGAAGACACTATAAGCTGGAGTTTAACTCATACAAGGAAAATCACTGTCAAATCATTATATGATAAGCAAACCACTAATAAATATGCTAATGATACTCACAACTCCTTAGAGGGAAATCTGGAAGATTGGGGCTACTCCAGCCATCCAACTCTTCATATGTAAATGTGTTCATGGCATTCTCCCAACTAATGCCAAGTCTGCTAGTATCCTGAATTATATTGATCCCATATGCACTCTCTGTAAGAATGCTCATGAAGATATTACTCATGTCCACTTGGCTTGTCCAGCTGATTCAAATGTATGGGAAAAACTCTTTGGGGAATCTCACCAACTCTTTACAGCCTTTGGCTCCTTCATGATCGGTTCAACAATTGGTTCCACAATAACAACCCTATTGCAAGATGGAATGCTACTTTTGCTACCATATGTTGGTTTATCTGGAAAGCTAGATGTGATGTGGTCTTCAGAAATACTAGTCCTTCTGCTGAGCATACTGCTCTGAAAATCAATCAACACATATTTTATTTTAATAGGGTGAATCATAACCCAAGGCACATTTTGAATAACCATTACTACCAGGACACTGATAATGATCAGACTTTGAGAATTGATAGTCTGGTCAGAAATCATAAAGAGAAATTTGGAATCACTATTAGAATGTATATCCTGGAAGTGAATGATAACATGTCTAATAGTGATTTACCATCCTTTACTAACTTTTCTCTTGTTGCCTTATCCTTCTCAGGTCAATGTGTAGGAGCAAGAAACTACAAAGACCTTACAATTGGACTCAGCAGAGAAGGCAGAGCAAGCAGAGGAGCACATATATCTCTGGAATGGGGAAAGGAAATGCAATAAGCCAACATTTATTTTGCGGCAGAAGACGAAGAAATTCTACAAGCCATTCATAAAGGTTATCAATTAGAAGTACATGAAAGATTTCAAGGAAGTTTTACTCTCAGCAATGGAGGAAATTTTGAAGCTATTGATTTTTCTTTAGGAAATCTTATCAAGCTAGCTCCCCAACAAAACACTAATGCTATTAGATTAGCTCAATTATGTAGTCACTCTGCTTTACTGCAAAACTTAAATTGGAAAGGCCCCAACATTCAATTGTTTTTGGAAGCCTTACAGTCTACTCAAGTCCCTTGTGTTAAGGATAACTGTAATATCATTCATCAAACTTTGTGGGTTAATCATGGTGCTGGATATAGCTTAGATGGCCACCTGCTGTACCAATGAGTTTGTTGCTGTGTTGAGAGCTCCTATTCTGTTTTTCTATAAATAATAATTAAAAAAAATGGTTTGATGGTCCAGAATGAATAAAATATAAAATCAGGGACTTATGATCAAATAGATGAGAAGTGAAAAGAAAAAAGGACACAAGTAGGGAGGGATCTATTAGCAATAAGTTGAAAATTTGTCTTTAAAAAAAATAGTAAACACAAGACAGAGAGAAAAAAGCAAAGAAAATCTCCATCGTTTCCGTCTGCAGTCTGAGGCTCTGAGCTTTTTTTTCCTCCGATTAATCTCCCATCCCGTCTGAATTCGATTAAAGCACTGTCGCCTAACAATACCTCGTGGTAATAAATTTTCTTTCTCTCTTTCTTTACTTGATAATCATGTATGTTTGCAGTAGATTTACTATCAAATTTCACTAAAATTAGTGAATCTAGGGTTTCTTTTTTTTCTTCCTTTTTTTTGAAAAATATACTCATGAATGTATACATGTTTCATCTAATTCTTCTTAATGCTATGTCTAGTCTATTTTAATAACTTGTCAAGTGAATCTCAAATTTGACTATGTAGAATTTTTGTTCTCTTCAGTGAAATCAAAGATTATCTCGTGTTCAGAGATTAGATTAAGAATGAGTCGGTAAAAGACTAAAACAAACATAAATATGACATTATGACATCCAACTTCAAAGTTCAAACAAGTCTAAAATTAATGTCCATTTCAATTGAAACCACATTAGCAATTTGCATTCCGCATACGATTTCAAGATAAGTGTATCAAAGTGAAAGGATGAGATGGAAAGCTCAAAATCTTGTCACAAGCTCATGAAGTTGACACATGTAGTTATGCATGATCTAAATTGGATATAATTGAAGACCTTGATTAAGAATTGGAAATACATAGAGGAATACAGATGGAATTTAACTTTGAGGACTATGTTTTTCTGGAAAACAACTTGTCCTGCATCTTTCTTTCTCATTAAGAGGTGGTTGATGAAACTTGTTCATTAGTTGCACTTCCCATCCACTTCGCATAGAGTGGATTGTGTTTAACCTCAATTGGAAATACAGAGAGGAATACAGACTGAACTTTTGAGGACTACATTTTCCTGTCTCACCCAGGCAATAACTTTTGTTGAATCTCCCTTTCTTTTTTGAGAAATTATGCGACTTCTCCTCTTGTAGTTATTGTGATATTGGATTTCATGTGATTCCCTGCAGACCCAATATTATAAGAAGAAAAAAAACATATTAGAAATCTTATGTGATTTGGGTGATATATCAAATAAGAATAAAATGTTAGATCTTAGATTTGATTTTTGAAGTTAAGAAGAAGAGAAAAAATAAAAACAGATCTGATAAATTTCATTATATCACAACCACCATAACCAAAACTAGAAAAACTTTTATGGATTACTCTCCCCCTTGTTTTAACGGTGGTAGTGGTGATGGTGGTGATATCAATAAGCTGACTGATATTTCTTTTCATGGTTGTTGGTGGAGGAGGATAGGGATATTTGAGGTGAGATAATTATAACACTTTTATTTCTTCTATCTCTTTAACATTTTATAGGATAGGATAATAACAGAGAAAACCCTAACTAATTTAGACTAATTACCAACCCTAATCGGCTTTTTATAATTACCATAATTAATACGGTTTTGTAAAACTGTAAAGTTTCATAACACGTTTCTTACATCAAATCACACGTGTGCCACAGAAGATCTGCCAGACTAAACCAAAACTGCTTAATAAGGCAATTGGGGCTTTAAATCCTTTGGATTTTGGGCTTAAATGATTCTAAGGCTAATAGCCTGTTTGGATACCAGAAGTAGAAGAACTTTTTCTTATGCTTCTGGAAGAAGTTACTTCTAAAGTATCAGGTCTAAAAGAAGTTTTTTTGGCAAATATACATTATTTATAAGTTATTAAGCAATTAAGTTAGTTTGGCAAAAGAGATCTGAAAAGTTTCTGTTTTTCATAGTTCAT
This sequence comes from Papaver bracteatum, assembly GCA_023529315.1. NCBI lineage: Eukaryota > Viridiplantae > Streptophyta > Magnoliopsida > Ranunculales > Papaveraceae > Papaver > Papaver bracteatum. The sequence goes on from JAJJWX010004490.1 coordinate 14,949, forward strand.
GAAGATTAAGAAAGTGAACTTCAAATCCATACTAGTTTTGGGGATAAAAATATTATCCACATTTATTGATTTTGAAATCTTGGCAAGATTTTAATCCATATCCTTCCATGTAGGTTCCTACACATTCAATCAATCCATTGATGTAGCTTCTCCGCGACATAGCCAGTACCAACAACCCCTATAGTCTTCCTTTATCCACTGAATTCAATGGAAAAAACTCCAGTTCTCCCATTGTTTCTTTTGTGAATCAATGTCTTGTTCTTGTTCGTAGCAGTTAAACACAAAATTGAACCAAAACCATTTCTCAAACATCATTGTAACCTTGAATTGCCATAAATAAATATCAATTCATCTCAAACTCGAATTATTCCAAAACCCATTAATTTTTCTAAGAACAACATCGACTTATCTTTAGATTAGGGTTTTCTATCTAAATCCAAAATTTCAAAAACTAATGATGATTTTAGAATCTTAGAGACACAATACAGATGTTAACAACAAAATGAAACGATTTTGTATGAGATTATCTATTTAATCGTAAAACAATATCGAATCTTCTACTTTGTGGGTTTGATATTACAGGAGAGAAAAATAAAAGCAGGAAGACATGACCGAGGGGAGAAGAAGACTAGTACCCGGGTCCCGTCAGAAGTTTCTTCTTTTAGAAGTGAGAAGCCAAATTTTTTTGCTTCTCTCAGGAGTTTACTTTTTGACTTTTAAGTTACTTCTATAAGTCGGTTTCAATCCAACCTGACTTTTGGCTTATTGACTTAAATAAGTTGAGAAGTAGATTTTCGGAACGCATCCAACAGCCTATAAGTACTATGGAATAGATTGAGCTGTTACATTAACAGAAAAGTCTTGTATTCATGCTTTAGTAAGTCAACAGCCTACTTTTGTATTCATGCTTCATCCCTTTTCTTTCTTAAGTATGCCTGGTAGTGCTTTGATGCTTCCTTTGTTCTTTGTTCATTACTCCATGGAAACTTCACTTCAATCTTAATAAATGATTCAAGGATCTCAAATCCGGTACACGGCATCCATGTGTGTCTCGCGTGGTGCATGCATAAATTGACTTACTACACTTACAGAGTATGCAATATCGGGACGAGTGTGAGACAAGTAAATCAGCCTTCCGACTAACCTTTGATACCTCTCTTTATCAACCGGGATTCCATTAGTATCTTCCCCCCCAACTTCTGATTTTGCTCAATTTGTGTGTCAATGGGCCTACAACCTAACATTTCTGTATCGGTATGATTTGCCTTACTTTGATGATATCCATATCTCAACTCTGGGTAAACCTACCAAACCAGATGAATAAGACTGAACAAAGGTGAATTTTACAGTTAGCAAATATATATAAGGATGCTTTAGTCTGTGATTAGTCCCTACCTTTCTTAGCAAGAGGAAAGAGAGATTGCTAACGCTTGGAGACTCACTCTCTCTAGCTCATAGCTTGTAAAGTTAACATTTGGATTGACAAAAGGCACGTCCTCATCAATACGCAGCCCATCTTTCCCTATTGAACTCGCTTCTACGTTAACAGCAACAAGGATTCACTTAAGGAGCTCTTAAAAAAAGGTTTTAGCTCTTGAAGATGGGCTAAACCTTTCAATGACTTAATCAGAGCAGTGTAAACCGCTTTGGGCTAGAAACTTACTATAAGTGTCAGGGCTTAAGACTCAAACTTGATCTCCCATTGCTATCAGGTGGGTTCCCTGGTTACCAGGATTATGGTATTCTCGCCTACAGAGTAAACAGAAGCTAAGGATGATATACCAGCCTATTCAATTGGGATAGGTAATCTAAATATACTAAGAGATCACCTATTACTTTAACTCAATCGAAGGTTTCTTAGGTCAAATTTCACTGTTAGCAAACGAGATTGTAAAAAAGCTATCTCTGTCTTTTCTTAGATAGCTAATTTCCAGGTATTTAGAAACTAGATTCCTCTTTTATCATATGTAAGTGCGATGTGTCAATGACTGGGAAACTCAACGGTAAATCTAGTCCCACTGAGAAGCATGGGATGAAGAGGTTGGATCAATTCATAAAGCATGAAAGGTATTAGCAGGAAAAGCTCAAGTTACTTGCATTCCCTCATCGGGGTGATACCTGATTGTAATCTATTCTTGTGACTCGTTGTCGCGTTGATCATTCATCATCTTTTATCGTAGAAAAAGAATCGGTCTTCTTTCAGCAAGTTGCATGAAACTCTCGACTTTGATCACTAACTAACTAAACTCATAAGATAAGACTTCTTCTTTTGTACGCTCGGTTCATTAGGTTCTATACCACTTCAACCTACGAAAAAGCACTTCGGTGCGCCCGGTTCGGATTGTTCTCTGCCACTCGGTAACATCGGTCCCCACACCCGTTCAAGTTGCCGAAAGAGAGAATAACAAAAATGAATATGAAGGATCAAAAGATTTTATTTGCCGCCATTCTATTTCTTTGTGCATCAAGTTCAAAGAATATCTCAATCTATAATGAAGAAATGATAGTAGCTGGTTGTTTTATAGGTTTCATTCTATTCAGTCGAAAGAGTTTAGGTCAGACTTTTAAAGCGACCTTCGACGCAAGAATGGAGGCTATTCAAGAAGAATTGCAGCAAGTTCCGAATCCTAATGAAGTCGTTCTTCTGGAATCAAAAGATCAAGAGCGATTACTTAGGATCATCTTGCAAATTTGTGGCACCGTAGTGGAATCATTACCAACGACACGTTGCGCGCCTCAGTGTGAAAAGATGGTGCAAGCCTTGTTATGCCGAAACCTAACTGTTAAGTCAGCAATGCTTCTCAATTCCATTTCTTCCCGTCGCATCAGTCTTCAGGACGAAATAGTGACAGGTTTTCATGTCTCCGTGAGTGAAAGATTTGTCCCAGGGTCTACGTCGAAAGATTATATCGTAGAACTCATTCGAGAGGGCTTGGTAGTCTTAAGAAAGGTTCGAGTCTAATTATCATATCACACTAAGAAGTAACTCCTATATAAAGCTTCCGAACTAGGCGAGAACAAACCTACTTAGATATTGTAAGGGCGAGGTTTTATCCGCCAACGCTTTGTTCCCGGCCCAGGCGCATACTTCCTTGACGGTCCATATCCGACGCCAAACGCCTGAAAATTCTCTCTGCAAGATTCGTGGCACCGATCCCCGCAAACATTTTTCATCTCTTGATTTCCAGTGAATCCTTTTCCCATTCTTTCTTGGTTGGCAAATCCAACCGGTGATTTCCTTATTTTGAGAAGGCAAGTCTCTCTCCCAGAGCAGTTAAAGAATGAAGTTAAACCAATGATTTTGATAGAAAGGCTCTTCCTCACAATAGCTCTTTATGATGCTGCGGAACCATGGCAATTAGGATCTCAATATGCAGCTACACATATGATGCAAGGAATCATGGACTTACATCACGATATCATTTTCTTTCTTATTCTGATTTTGGTGTTCGTATCATGGATGTTGGTTCGCTCTTTATGGCATTTCCACTATCAAACTAATCCAATCCCGCAAAGGATTGTGCACGGAACAACAATCGAGATTCTAATCTTCTATCCCCATTGGCGAAATTAAACTCATAAACATAAGAAAAGTCATAATTGTCACAATATCGTTGTGCTTTTCGGATTATTGTTCACTACAATGCTATAAAACACTTCAACATCTTTCAAACTGCTTCTAAAGTTTACTTTGTGAAGATTTTTCGTATCTTTACATACATGTTTCTCAATAGTCTTTGACGATACTATATCCAAACGATCTAGAAATTCATTCATACTCATACTACAATCAATAACAAACATGAAAACAATATCAATCTCTAGATTTCATACAAACTTTCATCACAAATAATCATACAAATTTACCTACAAAATCTATAATACAAAACAGAAGGGGTTTTTGAGCTTGGACGGACAGATAACATTTTGAGAGACAAACAGGTGATCCGACCATCCAGTTTCATCCTAGCCAAAGACATCTAGCGGATGTCGTTTTTGTAACCTCCTTCCATTATGGAGATATTGATAGCCCTCTCAATTAGTTCCTCATAAAAATAAATGTGCCATTAAAAAAATAAAGTGAAAAATTAAAGGTTACGACAATAGAAACACAAAGAAAATTCTTTGAACCATATCTCTAAAATAACAAATTAGCTAGCCTTCACCAATCTGCAAAACACAAATAACATATATATTCTTTTTAAAAATAAGAAAAATAATTTTCATTATACTCATTGTATAAAGGAAACAATCAAAACATACCAAGAATATTTTTCATTATACTCATTGTATAAAGGGAGAAATCGAAAACAAATACATATCCAAAATTTTACTCTTATGTCACGGGTCTAATTTTGATTTTAGCAATCGATTAAGTCAACCTTCATCAACCTGCAAAACACAAATAACATTAAAGTTACAATGTAAAACCCAAAGAACAAATAACTTTAGAATAATTTTTTAGCATCCATAAAAAATTTATTTTCGACTGAAATATTTAACCAACCGGAAAATGAACCATGTTTCATCCAAAACAAATTTTTCATTATTGGGAAAATTTGAGTATTTTTTATCAAGATTATGACTATCTTTTTATCGTATCTTAATTCCATAAATAGTTTAATCAAAATCTTCAACACAAACAAAAAGAGAGAATCTTAAACAAAAGGGGCAATCGAAAACAAATACATATCCAAAAATTTACTCTTCTGTCACAGGCCTAATTTTAATTTTAGCAATCGAATAAGCGAACATTGATCAACCTGCAAAACAAAAATAATATTAGAGTTACAATCTCCACTCCTTTAAAACACTAAGTCATATGAGCTCCCACGTCGCCCGGTGAGTATGACACCCCCCTCAAATTAAATTAGATAAAAGCTTTGGGCATTAGTAATTCTGGAGAGGACATTTGGCATGACTTTATTGGTCGGAGCATTAAAATTTGAATTACGCTCCGTTTACACCCTGTATTTAACTGGCCATTTTTAACACCATTACCGAAAACGTGGGTATACAACACTTATGTGGGTATTTACACCTAATTAATAATTTACACCTAAACTTAACCGTACCTAAAGTAGGTGGACAAGACTCACGTTAACTACTTAGTACTTTTAAAAAAAAACTAAACTTTGTGTTTGGAAGGAGAATTGATCCCGAGACCCACAACTCACACAACCGTCAACTAACCACTAAGCCATTGGCTCTTGGATGATAAACTATACACATATTTTATTGATATACAGGTAAACCACATATTTGTGTTATAACCAAAATTTTCTCAACTTGAAACCCAGATCAGACAACGGCACACCAAATCGAAAACCCAAAACAATCGCTAAATCAAAAATCCAAAGCGGCGGGGTTGAGATTGATTTTACTTGCGGTACAGTAATATGTTATTAGCAAGTCCAATAGAGTCCCGAAAACATAAAAACCCACGAAGTATAAGAACCTTTTTTCCGGTTCGCCAAGCCACACCAAATTAAAAATCCTAAGCGTCGGGTGTAGCGAGGCAGCCACACCAAATAAGAAATCCTAAGCGACGAGGCAAGGTAAAACCGAGCCATACCAAATCAAAAATCCTAAACATGCATTAGGACGGGGCGGCGGCGAGCCACACCAAATAAAAATTCCTAAGCATGCATCGGATTTGGAAAGGCGAAGCCGAGCCACACCAAATCAAAAATACACCAAGGGACGAGGCGAAGCCATGACACACCAAACAAAAAATAGGATATATGATTTTCAGGTCCGCCCGGTGCGTAGCACGGGCACAAAATCTAGTGTGTAAAACCCAAAGAACAAAGAAATTTAGAAACTTTTGAATAATTTTCTAGCATCCATAACAAATTTATTTTCGACTGAAACATTTAACCAATCGGAAAATGAACTATGTTTTCATCCATAACAAATTAGCATTCTTGGGAACATTTGAGTATTTTTGATCAAGATTATGACTATCTTTACATCATATCTTAATGCCATGAATCGTTTAATCAAAATCTTCAACACAAACAAAAAGAAGAGAAACTCAAACAAAATGAAGAACAAAAAATCTTGATCGGATGTGTGTATATATATATATATATTTTATCGACAACACAAACAAAAATAAGAGAAACTCAAAAAAGAAATGTTACAAAAGTAATAAATTAAATCTTGATCGGGTATCTTTCTGCTAAGGTACGATTACCAAGTTCACCGTTGGTTAAGATTTTTTGTCCTCTTGGTGGTATGTTTCAACGCCAAAAAAGGCTATCAAAATTGGGGATAAAATTTAGGACGTGCATGCCTGGGGTAATTAAGGTATTCCTTTTCCTCTCTTGATTAGACCAGAAATAAATATATCCTTCTCTATTTATAAATGAGATTAGGGCTAGCTCTAAAAAAAAATCACTTAATATTCCTCCTCTATTTACTCCCCTAAAAGCTCCCCTAATTATCCTCCACGGAAATACTTACCCATAAATAATATAAAAATGTCCATAATATAAATTCATGCAAAGAAGCAGTTGCTTTATGATTAACACATAATAGCACATTCCAAAAACAAAAAAACGTCGAAAAATTAAAAGTGTCACTAACTACAATTATTCAATGAGCGTGTATATATAAAGGAGTGTGTTTCTTCAACCCCACACCTTCAAACTCATTCACTCATTTCCAACTTATTTTCTTGGTAATTTTTTAACCTAAGAGTATCAACATGTCAAACATGAATAGTCCCACAAAATCCGTTTCCCTAAACGCGTTTGATTCCTTTTCAAGAACGCATGATTGTGATAAAAAAAATCTACAACACTCAAGTTTCGTGTTGCAAAAAAATGGGAAGAGGTCGATTTCATGGCGACCAGCGAAGTCACTACTTTGAGTCTAAAGAATATCGTGAGGAATATCAAAAACTATTATTTTAAATCTAAAGAATATCGTGAGGAATTATTAACTATTATTTAAGCGTAACTGAACTTATAATTATTTGGATTAAGTTTTTCATGTGTAGAAGTCTCGTGGGTCGAATTAAGCCTCATAGTTTGTGGTAATTATTAAAATCATTACAATCAAAAATTATTCCGTCTCGTGTCGTGCCGTTACGGCACGGGTTATTTCTAATAATCGTACAAATTATCATTCATTTTCATCAAAAATAATCAAAATTTCATATATTTTTTCATCACAAATAATCAAATTAAACCCCAAAAATTCTAAAAATCAATTTCAATCACATATCATCTAAATCATGTAAATATATCATCATCATAATAATAATAATCAAAAAAACCTAAGATTTTAAATCCTTACCTTAATCAATTTCGTGGACGGAGTTGAATAAAAATACTCTCAAACGATCAAGAATTCGATGGAGAACAAACCCACTGAAGGATTTGAGAAACAAATTTCTAGAACTTTCGATCTTCAACATGCATTTTCGGAATAGTTGGGAGAAAAAATGAAAATGAGGAACAATTGAAGGAAGGGCGTTCTTCTGTGAAAATAACCCGATTTTCTGAGCGCTAAATGGTTCAGCGAAGTCCACCTATTTTACTGGGTCAAGCGCTGAATGGTTCAGCGAAAAAGGAGATTTTCATTTTGCGTTATTTTATTCAGCGACTAGATGATAGATTAGAAACACCATATGACTTAGGAAGTAGTCCTAAATGACGTGGACTCCTAATCTACCTGCTAGATTAGCACACCATATGACTTAGCCTAATGTCTGAAAAAATAGATAGGGTGCACCTTATTTATATATATATAAAGTCAAAAATATCCTTGCCCAAATTTAACTATTCACTAAAAAAAACGCGCAATTGGGGGATAGTAAATCTAACTGGGGGATATAAATTACTTCCCCCAACCAGTGGTGGCTGTTAAGGGGTGATTTTTGGGTATGAAATACTAAAATACCCTTTAGTTAATTAAAAAACTTTATGAAAAGACTCTTATACCCTTTCTCCTAAAAAAATTAAAATCAAATAACCAAATTCATATATCCCATTCTCAAATCAGTATCGACAGTGCTCTAGGTTTAGGTTTTTGAATTATTATTTTTCTTCATTTTTCTTCATCTGTTCTTCGTCGATTCAAAAATTCCTTCGTAGATTAACCTACCTGAATCATAACAATGCCTCCACGAAAGAAACCAAATGCCCAATCGAACTCAAAATCGATTGGTGAAAAGAAATTAAACAAAGACTTGTTTTGATTGCTCAAGAGCAAGAAGAAGAAGAAGCAGCGAACTCGGACAATCAACCTCTCTCAAAAATGGTTTCTGTTAGAAGGTAAGTGATTTTAAATTACCTTATGAGTGTTTAAATCGATTTATAGCAATGGGTTTAGGTTAGAATCGTGAACCCTAACTCAGAAAGTTGAGTTACAGAGAGTACCAGCACTAAAATATGTATGAATACAATGTCGGTACTATGTTACGACAATCGATCTAAAATGAATGCGGTGCCGGTATTAAGTTTCAGATTACATGTTAGCATGAATACAATGCCGTTTACAAGCCCAGAGTCACCTGAAACTGAATGTTATATACTTGCATAGAAATTGGGTTGAATACTATGCCGGGTTTATGTTATGGCATTCCTTTATTAATATTCGACTATGCCGGTTTTGGACTTAAAACTTATAGGAAAATATTTGAAACTGTCACCAATAACGGCATAGGTTTTAGGCTGCATTTTATGCCGGTACCCTGTTACGGCAAGGAAATAATTTTTTCGAGAGCATCGGTAGTCATTTTTTTGTATCCAGGAGAATTACTTATGACTACCGGCATTGTCGATAGTTAATGTTCACTGCCGGAACTGTGTACCGGCATTAATTATTTGTTACTTTTATATGCTGGTACTTAAACTGAAAGTGAGTTGTCTGATATTCATTTTGTGTGCTTATGATATAAGTCAAAAGCCAAGGAAGCTAACAAAAGAAAAACTAAAGGTCCTATCATTAAGAGAAGAAGGAAGGACGGTCTTGATACTCCTCAATCTCTGCCTCCTCGAGGGAAAGATGAAGGTCGCAAAAAGAATTTGGGGGCTGATACAAGAGGGATAATTTGGGAGAGTAGTTGTGACCATAGTCGACTTGTAATCCGTGAACCTACTGCAACAGTTGAGCACGATGAGCAAGATGAAGAGGAAAGCGAGGAGGAAGATAATGAGGTTGATCAAAGTCAATTAGCAACCCAAATCCAAGTTTTAGAGGAAGACGACAGTCCAACTCAACAACCGACAAAAGGCAAGGGCAAAGGAAAAGTTAAAGTTAAAGGTTCCCACCTTCCTCATGTTGATGACATGATACCTGACCTTAATCGTGGTAGAATTTGAGGTGAAGCTCCAGTTCCGGTAATTCTATTTGGGTACAAATACATGTGGGATCGTACTATCTATCAAACCTATGTAAGAATTTTTTATCTTGTGCATATGGATTCTTGTGTATTTATGTAAAATTATTTAATCGTACTATCTCCTAATTGTACGATCACAAGAAGGTTGTGCGTGTTTGCTGAAACCAAGCTGCGTCCGATTGGGATTTGTCTTTGGAATGTGAAGATGTCCAAACATTAGTAAGAGATTCTGGTATATATGCTTTGGTTGAAAATTATGTGAAGTGTGATTCTGTAACAGTCAATTGCTTCGTCGAATGTATCATAGACAAAATGATACCATGCACTTCCCATTTGGGGAGATGACCTTGATCACGGATGATGCTCAGAACATTTTAGGCTTGAATGTTATCAGCAAATCAATAGCAGAAGGAGATAATTTTCCGGACCTAGAATGGTCAAAGTTTCACGCTTTGACTAACAAGTTGTTGGGTTGGGACTACAAATATTCTGTGGGAAGCTTCTATGTATCAAATTTTGGTACGACAAAGATAATCAAGCTGACGCTACTTAAGAAGAAGTTTGAAAAAACACAGGAAAGAAGTTTGAAGGATGGATGGGACCCTTCACAGATTCGTTATACAGCCACTACGAACCTTTTATTCATCTTGGGCACTAAGGTACTCCCTGACACTAGTGGCAACAGGGTTAGCGCAAGCCTCCTTCAATACTTGGATCCGTTGGAAGATGTCTGTAACTATTCTTAGGGCACCGTGGTAATGGAACATTTGATGACGGTGATGAGAAAGGCCTATAAGTCTTTTACAAACCAATTTGTCGGGAATTTCACTCTACTCCAGGTAATTTTGTTTTTAAATTTATGTTCTTATGTATATTGTTCACATATACCCTTTTTATGAACTCAGAAACAAAATTTACTGTTTCTTATATATATATCATTCCACATTGGTATAGGTGTAGGCTTATGAACACTTCCCAACATTGTTCAAGGACTACCACATTGATTTGTACTGTATATATTTAATGCGGCTTCCTGTTAAATAATCTGTTTACTCGTATTCTTAGATGTATTGTTGGTATTGGTGTTTGATCATAATACTCTATGTGACATTCATCATATCACAATATCAAGATGATCGATGATATATAAATGCATCGAAACAAAATATGGAAATCACTCTGAAAATAATAAACAAGGGAACGATTAGACATCTATACAAAGAAGAGGAAAAAAATTTCGTGGGTTGGAGAAGAATTTTTTTTATCCCCTGTTTTTAGGAAAATTAGGTATTAAGTATGATGAAGGATGTCTTCCCATAATGCCACATGTGAAACTGACCACATAACCATTGGAGAAGCTCTTATGAACACTTCCCAACATAGTTCAAGGACTACCCCTACTTGAAGATTATATACCTTCATGAACCTGATGCGCCTAGAGATAAAATATAACGGTTCAATAATACTCCGAAGCCCAGTAAAAATGGTCAACTAATAGATATGAGATTGGCTCTGGATGCGATGACTACCAAAGACGTTGTGTTCGACCCTTACAAGGAGGCTAGAGAAAACCACCAAATTTGAGGTATTCGAATGTTGCATTCTACAATGGACCGTTGTTCCACCCAAAGGGATACGTTATGGATGATCCTCGATGTGTGATGTGGCAACTTGGATATAAGCAATTACCTTGTTTCATGACAGCCTCTACTTCAAGGTACATTCTTGACTTGAGTGAGTGCATTACAAGTCCCTCAAAGTTAAGGGTAGTGTATGATCCAGTTCCAGAACCAACACATTGGAGGGATAGGGAACCAAGTCGCTTGGTAGATTTCAGTAATTAGGAGCTTGTGAACAATGGTAATGAAACTGATCCATCCTAGTTTGATGATTACCTGGAATAGTCACATCCTTTTGTCATGCGCCCGGACGACGTCCAAGTTCCACCCCAGAAAAACCCTTCCATTCCAACTCCTACAGAGGCACCACCTACAATGTCCCAACTTAATAAGACTCTTGGATTGCTAGTAAGTATTATTAATTCCTTAGTCGTTTAATGTACACATAATATTATATTAGCATATATATACTAATTATGTGTTGGATGTATGAAACTAGCGGCTTAGGCTTGGAAAAATAAATAAGATGTTTGGTTGCATGTTCGAGAAAGGAGAGGTGTTATCCCTTGAAGAAATGAAAGAAGTCGAGGAATTGCTTGATAAAGTTGAAGATCCAAGTGCAAAATATTTGTTCAGGGAAACATGGAAGGTGGCGGTCCACAAGAAGCAAAAGACCAAGTGATTAACTCTTTAGTTGTGTTTCTTTGGTTGTTACGTTTTAAACAATTCCGAACTTGTTTTTGGATTAACTCTTTAGTTTTTTGGTTTACTTTTGGTACAATGATAGCTGGATTAAGAATATTTAAGAACAATCTAGTTTTTTGTTTATGTTGACATGTTTAGATTTCTACTGAAATGTTTTCTTTAAGTTTTCTTTAGACCATAGGTGCCGGCATTGAAACATTGAGGTTCTACAACACCGTGCATGTACCTGCATTGATTTGTTTTTCTAAAACCATATCGGAACAATTGGATGAAAGGCACTAAGTTCATATAAAGAATTTGGATAGTACCGGCATTGCAGTATTGATTTAAACTATGCCGGAAATCTGATTTTGGTAGACTTGGATCATTCCAATAGTTTTTCCGAATGCTCTTTTATTTCAATCCATAGTAATCTATTATATTAGATTTGAAACTTTAAATTAAAAAATACTAAAAAACATGGAATGGAGTAATTTTGGTTAAATATGATCTCATAATATATTTCCATCCCTTTTCAACAATTACGGAACCTTTGAGCCTTTCACGAATATCTTCGAAGACACCGTCTGGAATCTCGGTATCAAGGACCATCTTCCTTGGTTCATATTCACGTTCAACGTATTCCGTTCCCTTCATATAACACCTATCACACCCATCAATGGTATTGCATTGGCCCTTGTGGTTTTCTATTGCTTCGGCTAGCGAAACAGCTTTGTCAAACCATTGAAACTCTTCGCACTTTGGGTGATTCAAACACCTTAGAAACATTCTTCCATTTTTAGCATCATCTGTTTTTGTAATCCAAAACCGGCATGTCCCATCACAATTTTTACACTTCAAATAAATAAAAGGATAGTCCATGTCTAGATGAGAAGGTGACTTTCAAATTTGACAGCTGCAATGATGACTCTATAAGAAAAGATTATATTAGTGATTCATCCTAGTAGAGAAGATTATAATTATCCAATTCATCCTTAGTAATGTTGAATCTACTTACTTTGCAGGTAGAGGTTGATGGTGTTTTGCAAATAGAGCTTGTTGATGAATCTCCCATCGTTTGTGAACCTTGAACCATGGTTGCTTGATCTATTTTTTTAGGCTTGGTTTCTTCAGAGAAGGATACTTGATATTTGGTGGGTCTTTGTGTACATTTTTGCAAAGGAATGAGATTTTTTTATATAGATTAAAGCTCCAACGGTCTTATTTTTCAAAAAAATAGCCATTTTTTTTTTGAAATTCACATATACTGGCATTGTCGCACAAACACAATCGTCGCCGATATTGACTGCCGGCGTTTTACTCTATCGTTAAAACTACACCGGTACCATCTACATAGTCCACATAATCTGTACGTAAGAAAATAAGTTATCGGCATAGACGTTTAACGGTGGTTCATACCGGAAGTTTGTACCAGCATTCATTATCATAATTATTTCAAAGCCGGCACTGGTGATTTCAAAAAAACTATCCGTTGAGATTTTTCTTTATATAAAGAGAGCTAATACTTGGACCCAATTTCCCAAAACTCGTATTTTCTTTAGTATATCCTTGATACTGTAAACTTATAAAACCCTAATCCCTAGAAGATTCATCTATAGATAGCTTAGTATAAAACCTACCCCCACATACTACAAATGGCATCGTATGACTCCGAGGAAGATTTAGCAATCACAAAATCATGGTATTCCGAAACTTATCCTTCAACTATAGATAATTGTTCGCGGGATTCCATGTGGATGAATATTTTTAACAAATTTACTCACGATTATGGTAACCCGAAGAGAATAACTGCTCAACAAATTGAGCAATGGCACGACATCATCCTAGATGCGGTGGTTGAGTATTTAAAAATGAAACACCGGATCACACAAGCTACCCACAATATGTTGTCCCCTCAACAACTCGTAAGTATCTTTATGATTAATTCGACACAATCTACTCTTTTCAATTTTTATGTAACAAACTAAGTTTGGGTTTTGTTTTTGTAGCATGAAGCCGTGAAAGCGCGTTACTTACAGGAAAAAGGGGAAGTATTCATGTTTGACGACAACGTGAACCAAATTGTAACCAAAGTCACATATTACCACCAGCTGGGTGAATCGGAGACAGATTCTTCTTAAAAAGATTTATAGGTTTAGTTCTTTTTGGTTAGGTTTTCAGGGAAGTTTTTAGTAAGGTTTTGTGGGTAAATCTCTATGTAAACCCTCACGAGACTATAACTCGTCCACTTGGGTCGCCAAGTGGTTTAAAGGCTTGATGCACTTGCTAAGTGCATCCGTGCTTCCTGCGAAAAGGATTAAATTTGAAATAAATTACAGTTCCGGCATACTATGCTTACATAATTACACGCCGGTAGTATGTGTCGGCATAAATCTTTTACATATTTCTATGCCGGTAGTAGTGTCAATATTTTATTGTTTCTGTGTACAATATACCTTGTTCCGAAATTTGTTTTATATAATTATCAATGTCGGCATTTGGTTCTGGCAAATAGTGTATACTTATTACAATGCCGGCTAGTTTAAAATTCAAATTTTTGAAAGTACAACTTCATTGATTGAGTACAATAACGGCCAGATTTGGACACCATCCTATAAATACACAAGTTCTCCCTACAAAACAACACACACATTTTTCCATATACTATCCAAAGCTAATATCATTATATAATCTTTCTAGCTATCCCAATACCTCTACATACAAAGCAACGGAATCATTTGATTCAAATGAAGATTTGGCAATCACCAAAGCTTGGTACGCGAAAACTCAAGTTAGAAGGCAGTCCTCCGTAAGGGTGGATTCCGTAACCTTTTGGGGTAAGGTATTCAACAAATATGGGAAATAGTTTTGGAATCCCAAAGGAAGAAGAGTTGAACAAATTCATGATAGGCACCAAGTCATTGAAAATGCGATACTTGATTATTTAGCTACCCAAAAACCGATTTTCAACGCTACCAACTTTAACTTGTCCATTGAAAAATTTGTAAGTATTTTTGTGGTTTATTATACATAAGTTTGATCTTCCTACTAAACACCACTAAATAAGTAAGTTTCGGTTATGTTTTAATTTGTAGCATGAAGTCGTCAAAGCGCACTACTTGGAGGAAAAGGGGGAAGCATTCGCATTCGATGCAAGTTATAAATTCATGGAAGACAAAATCCCGGAGTATGCCCAGGAGATGATGGAGGGTGTATCGTCCTCGGACGAAGATTGATGGCTTTTGAAGTTTTAGTGTAGGTTTTTTGGGTAGATCTCAATGTAAACCCTCATGGGACTATTGTAGTGCCCCCTAAGATAGCAGCTGACTAATCCAATAAATTAACTAAATAAAGAGGCACTAAAATCTAAAATATATATACAAGATCTTAGGGGGCACTACAATAGTCTTAAGCATTGTAATTAAGAAATGTGATACAGAACTTAATCCAAAGCTAACCCCGCTCAGAAATATATATACAAGATCTTCTCTCAAATGATACATATATAATAGTCATTTGGGTTTTAAATAAAATATTCAACATAATAAATATAATAGAAGTTAATCAACTAGCGAAGTCAACCCTTGAAGCTTAACAAGCAACCTGATCGTCAGAAAATGAAGTGGGAATAATTAACATTTGACCTTCTAAGTAATCATAGTCAAGATTTGGTAAACAATACATGTTTTTCCGAAAACATTAAATGTTGACTAAGTCTTGAAATAATCATACATGTATATGGACAATCTCCTTCTTCAAACAATGTATAATATGGTTGTAAATCCCTACCAAGAGCAATTCACACCTAATATCTATGGATGCCACCAAGACCATGATGACCAATACTCTAAACAATAAAAGCTGAATTAAAGTAGGTATAAATGTGAAGGAGCGTATCATATATACCACAAGTGGAAATTCACATTTCCCATAACAATTCATATTGACAACAAAATAATACATGTCCTTTCCAAATCGTGGAAAGATTCACAGAACCAACAGGATTAACATAATGCATTTTAAACAAAGCATGGAATGCAAGAACATACAATGCATGAGTTTGTTAAGCATAAACTTTTACAAAAGCAACAATAATGATTACAAAAGAGTCAAATGCATTCCCACACCTTTTGATGACAAGCCATTCCTACCTCGCGATCCACGATCCACTGGTTCATCCTTTGAATCGATCGTTATTAATAATTAACTGTTAATCACACAAGAATTCTAAGATTCTAGCCAAAATGGCTCACACAAGAATTATACAAATCTAACTAATAGTCCTAAGCCCATTTACGTTTTTATACCCTTTTTATTATCTATCTTAATACCATCTAAGGTTCTTCACATCTTCATAATCCATCTCTTGCATATCTAAAGATTTACCAATTCATTGGGTTGGTTCTCTAGTCCAATAGCTAAGTCTTATGAGTATCTACAACTTTGTAGAAGAAGTCAAAGTCTAATTCGGACCACGAGAGGTCCAACACATCTAACTAAGAAAACTACCCCAAGCCCAAGTCAACTAACAGTCACTAACTGTTAAACTAATGGTCAATGGTCAACTAACAGTCAACGTCCAGGTCAAGTCAATGTCCGGGATAAATGGTCAAGGTCAAGTCAAGACTAGTGACTCAGTGGGTCAAATCTGATTTAAACCGATTCGACTCAGTCAGAAGACTAAGTCAGACAACTGACTGGAAAGAAAGGCTCAAGGCCAATACCTTTGTACATGTCAAACTTCTAATGCACAATTCATTGTGCAGGACAACTCATACTCTAAACAACTTCTTCATTCTTATTTCAATTTTACCAGATTATACAACATCATTTGGATCATTTCAAACATATATCTAATTCATATAAACTTCAAAATTTGATTACAAAAAAAATCTCGGCTTACCTACGATTGCAGTGGCAAGCCCCAAGTGAACCATTAGTAAATCCCATCACCCCATTCATCTCAAACTTTATTCACAGTTCAACAGTATCAACACCAAACTCATGAACTGCAATCCATACAATTAGCACTACCAACATTCAAACCATTCACAAGAAATACACCAAACCACAAACACTCCATAACACCACCACTACACGTAATCTCCATTCACACAACATCTCGGAACAGCTTCTCTTAAACAATTAAATTCAATCCCAAATTCACTGATTCTTCATCAAAACAGCTACACAACCATCACCATATCAATCACATCTTCACCACCAGACCTCAACCCCAGCACTACTCAGTTACAACCATCTTCAATCCATACACAAACAATATCTCAATCTTTATCTACCACTACTCTTTCACTTACAACCCAACAACTTCCATAGTTCACCAACACCACTATCAACCATCCAAAAGAGTTTCAATCCACACAAACTTCAATTCTGAAAAAAACATACAACAGCTACAGAATCACCACCATTACACATCTCCTCCCCTGTAACAACAACATCGTCACCACCTCAACTAAACCCATCTCAGCAATATCATTAAGAAACCAAACCAACCATATACAGCATACCCAATCAAGGCATATCAGTCCCAAACTTAAATACACACAACTTAAGAACAAATGAGTTCTGGAATCTTAAATTCAACTTACCTTTTCCTTCCGAGTCTAGAATCAACACCAACAATAGCTTCAACACCTTCTTACCGACATAATCGAACCCTAGCCTTCATCAGCAATACTAGTTCTTAACCAAGGTCTAATTTGATTCCCAAACCTTCATTAACAGAACCAAACCCTAACTTCAACAATCTCAATTTAATATTATTCTCCAGAACATCTTCTTAAACCACTCTTAATCTTCATCTAACATCAGTCCGTTAAACCTATCAATTCCATAAGAACATCAAAATCCGACTTAACCCTAACTCCAATTCTTTACCGAATCAATTCTAGGACTTCAATTACACAACAACCCATTCCTTCTACATTTATTAACAACTCAATTACTCATCAATTCTACTCAAACCTAACTTCAATTTGGGAAAGAACACATGAACCCTAATTATTCGAATCTTCTCTGAAGCTTGAGAATCAAACTCCAATTCATCTTATTTGCCTTCAACACACAGAACCCCTCATTAATTACTTAATTTCATCCTCAATTGTTCATAAATCTTCGATCAATTCCAAATATCAGAAACCCTAACTTCATCAAAAGCGAATTACTCTTCATCTCTAAACTTAATTCATCCAATCGACCAATACCCAACTCCAATTTCTCAAATCCTAACTCAAACAACGATTTACAGAGAAAACCCTAGTTCTATTTTCATAAAAGCACTCAAACTTCACCTTCTCGAGCTCAATCAACCACAACAACTTACCTTCTTCCTCAGATTAACAACTACAAGCTTTCTATGAACTAATCTCGAAATATACAAGTTCAAATCTTGAAAATAAACCCCATGCGAAGAAGGTGAAGAAGGACGGAGAAGAAGAAGGGAGAAGAAAAAAAAAGAAGAAAAAAATGAAATTCTTCTCGAGCTGTCCGAGGATAAGGTCGATCAAAATACTAACGTCACCCGAGAAACAGATAAGGGCAGACAGGCGGTTTAGATTCAAAGTGACTATCTTTCTCATCATACAAATCTGATAATATTTTCTTCATCTGGTATTCAAATGACACGTTCGAGTAGTCCATCTCGCATAACTTTTCGAGATCTATCAAGTGGTGCTAGATTCGTATCTAAACTGTTGTTAGTTTAATTTCTATTAATTAACGTTCGTATTAATCTAATCGAGTTATTAGTGGCTAAGACGTCTCTTGACTGGTCTAATAACGTTGACGATATCGAGGGTCCTTACATTCTCCCCACCTTATAACATTTTCGTCCTCGAAAATCGAACCATCCTTCTGGTCTTCAAAACTCCCCACCTTAAAGAATAATCCCATCTCTTGTCTAAGCGCAAACAACATAAAACAAATCACAACCTATATGGCTTTCTACAACTAAAATCTAAGACT
This sequence comes from Papaver bracteatum, assembly GCA_023529315.1. Taxonomy (NCBI): domain Eukaryota; kingdom Viridiplantae; phylum Streptophyta; class Magnoliopsida; order Ranunculales; family Papaveraceae; genus Papaver; species Papaver bracteatum. The sequence goes on from JAJJWX010004490.1 coordinate 33,594, forward strand.
TGTAGCTCTAGGTTCAACTACACTGATTTAGATTCTATCAAATAAGGAAGTCTAAGTTTCTTACATGAAAATTTTCTACACTAATTTCTAAGTCAATAACTTATTGTTTCTAAGTACTTTTAGAAGATATTCAATAATAAAGTTTCTCATTAAAATTTGGGATCTATTAGTTCACTAATAGAAGCAAGTCTCCCTACAATTTCTAGTGATACAAGAATGCAGTTGCCCTGTCTAGGTTCGTGACGCCTGAAAATGCCTACTACCTAACAAGTATCACCTGAACATATCAGAATTACCAACCTCACTATTCCTCAGTGATGGATTACTAAGTGCAAACTTATTACGATTAACCAAGTGTTAATTTTATTTTATCAAGATTATTTAGTCTTTAATTTCTATCTTTACTAGTGTATGTCTGATAAATTTACTTTGTAAAATATATAAGCAGTTCACATCATTTTAAGAAATTTAGTTATTCGAATTATTTCTGTTACCTTTTATTTTATTATTATTTATTTATTTTAATGAAATCGAATTTTAATTCCAAATGAAACTATATTATTATAACTAGATAGATTTTAAATTTCATGTACTATTAAAGGGTAACTGAATGTTATAACTATTATCCAAAAGTTACTTTATACTGTTGTATGTATTTATTTATTTCATCGTGTGACTTGATATAAATAAATAACCGTTGACAAAAAAAAAATCATAGTTGTTTGGGATTAATATTTCATTATTATTATAATATTTATTGCTTATTTCTTAGACCGATAAAAGTTAATCTTAGTTAATTATAATGCTAAGTTTAGCTTTTATCATTAATACTAGATTTGATTTGATTTGATTTAACTTTGTTTCCTTAAATTTTATTTTATTGCTAAGTAATCATTAAGTTGCACTATTAATAAAAATTACATCTTTCTAATACAGTACTAACATAAAATTATTATCCAAGTGATATTTACAATAACTCTAAATTTTTACAATAATTAGTATTAGACGGTATTATAATTTTCTTATTTAATCGAAAACTATTTTCTTAATTATATTATCATTTTCATTATTGTTTTATCAAATTTTCTTATTTGATTACTAGTGTAACTAACATACAATTAAAATAATTGTTTAGTAATGATACTTTGTTTAATTTTATTAAGCCCTAATCTTGTAAATATAATTTTACTTTCACGAAAAGATTGATATATTGATTTTATTTATTCAAATTGAATTGGTAATATAGTATATCTTGTTACATATTGGCGTTAGTAATTTAATATGATTTAAATTTTGAGTCTGCATAACATTTTTAATATGTCTTAATAGTCTTTAGATTTTGGGTATTAATAATAAGTATCTATTTCACATGCAATTTTCTTCTCCTTTAAGTTTAATTTTGTTCTAAGAATTCAAGTATTATAAATATTACTTCAGGTGTATAATTTAGTAATTTAGTGAATCATATATTGGACTATAGATAATCTTGGTAAAAGATCGTTTACAAATTTAGTTTTTTTATTATGTGCCTTACATGACTTCATGATAGGGTGTAGAATATATCCTATTCATTATCTATTTTTTATGCTTTCTTTGCTATTTTTATTGTAAATTATGTATTTTACGTGTGTTTTTGAGTTATTAGGTACTCTGGAGTCGCACGGAGGAAAAGAAGAAAAAATCACCAAATTTGAGCAAAAATGGCAAATCTGTCATTTCAGGGGAGAACACTATCTGGAGTCCAGTCATATGTTAAGGGGAAACTTACTTTTGGAAGAATTATAAAAGGCATCTCAGCTGATGTTAAGGGGTGATTACATGTTATAGGGCACCCACTGGTGTATCCCTTATCTTATGCAGTTGGGTGTCATTATCAAACCCCATCTCTATAACCCTAAATCGAGAATTCTATTCTCGTTATTACCATCACCT
>JAJJWX010004491.1:600000-810795 GCA_023529315.1 Papaver bracteatum
ATGAGGGATATGATTTAGATTTTTGATTTTAAGTTTTTAATTTTTATTTTGAGGGAAGAAGTGGAGATGGAAATGGGGGATATGATTTTGTTTTTTGATTTTAAGTTTTTTTTTTTATTTTGAGGGAAGGGTATTTTAGTATATTCATAACCAAAAGTCACCCCTTAGCACACACCATGGGTTGAGGGAAGTAATTCATATCCCCCAATTAATTCCCATATCCCCCAATTAATTCTTCATGATATATTTGTTTCCTTAATTATACTAATTTCTTTAATATTTTAGATTGTGTGACGTTAAAAATGAATTTATGAATATAAAGAATTCAAGGGTATATTAGAGAGTTCATTGAAAAAATATGACTATAAATAGAAGCTGGACACAATTTTGAAACTGACGAAAAAGGAATAGAGGACGGTCTTTCAGAAACAGAGGGAGTAGTACTCATTTTTATGTTTCAGTTTTAATAGGGCTTAAGCAGGAAATGTTAAGGAATCCAATAACAGATGTAAAGCACTAAAACCCCATAAATGTAAGGAATCATTATAACAAAACAAGGTAAGATTTTACCCTTAATCTTATGCTTTTGCCTTCTGCTCAGCTTGGATGTTCCAACTTCCAACTTCGCTGCATATGTGCATGGATCTTGACCTCATTTTTCTTCTTGATCTACTGTTTGTTGATTGATGGAATAGTTCTCATGTGATCAAAAATCTATCGCGTGAGACATCATCTCTTGTATAATCAATGAAGAATCAATTGATTCATCTGCATACCAATCCTGGATATGGAATATGACGTTCAGCTTTCCGAATCCGCTCCTACCAATAATGAAGATGAGTACATGATAAACCATTTTGTTTCTTCTTCCTTTTCTTTCTGGTCTTGGATTCTTCCATATCTCTATGTTTCTTCATCCTCCTTTACTATCTCAACTTTCTCTCTCAAACTTCTCTTTATGTAGTGTTAGAGTTTGGCCCTTTAGGGCTTATGGGTGCACCCAATTTACTTTATAATCCACGTATTTTGGGGACCATGAAAAATTTGGGGACCTTTGTTTTTTAAAGGCACACTACCCTATATTTATAAGGGTGTCTTAAAACGTGGACATTACTAATTTGTCCTCTTATCCTAATTAAGATTATCACTAAACCGGTTTTAAATTAACCTAATATATAACTGTTTTAGATTAACCTAATATAATCTACTAACACAAAAAAAAATAATCAGACCTACCCTACCTCCTTCTTCTTCTTTGGGTCTTCTCTTCTTCTTCTTCTCAACATCGTTTTCATCGATTAATCGTCGATTCATAAAATTTTCATCGTCGATTACTCAATCGAATATAAGAATGGTTCTTTGCAAGCAAACCAAAAGACTCACAGGAAAGGGTCCCCCATTAGCACATCTAGCAAATCAGCCAAGTGAATTGGAGAAGACACAATCGGCTGTGGAATGGGAAGGTGAAGACACAATCGGCCATGAAATTGAAATGGGAAAGATCCGCAGGTATTTTCAACCAAACCCATTACTTTTAATTTGATTTTGTTTCGTTTAATTGAATAGAAATCATCAAATTAGGGTTACAATGAAAGTTTCAGTTCATTGTTCGGTTAGTAGTCCTTTCACAAAAACCCTAGTTAGTTAACCGAACTTCCTGATAAGAAGAACATGAAGAACAATTCGGTTGAATAGGATTTTAGCTTATGTAAACGAACTTAAAGTTCGGTTATTTCGCAAATTTTTATGAAAACCATATAGTAACCGAACTCTACCCATTTTACAAAAAAGAAAAACATTGTCAAATGCAACCGAACAGTCTTAGTTTTATCCCTATTTTGATTTCTCAGTTAACCGAACTATTTGTAGTGTGTTTGGTTAGTTCAAAACAATTTTAAAAAAATATCTGGTAATTGAACCATGGCGATTTTTTTTTTAAATAAATTTTTTTCAATGTAACCGAACTTTGCTATTTTTCTCCCTATTTTGATGTCTCAGTTAACGAACTTTTTTTAGAGTGTTCGGTTGTTTCGCAACATTTGTGAAAAGTATATTGTAACCGAACTCTGACAAAAAAAAATTAAAATTTTGCGGTGTGTTCGGTTGGTTCGCATACTTTTTAAAAAGTATCTGGTAACCGAACTGTGTGCAATTGCAAAATAATAACAAGCCGAACTCTTTTCTAATTTCTTATAATGTGAAGTTCGGTTTGCTCGCAGTAATTCTTGGCTAACCGAACTCCACACTGGAACACAAAGCTATTTTCTTTTGTTTTCTTAATTAGGGGCAGAGGAACAAAATCAAAACAACCTTCACTGGAAGAACTAAGGACTCCCACTCCTAGAGGAAAACTTCATTTAGGTTTCAATAAGCGTGGAACCAAAAATTCTAAGCATCGAGGTGGCTCATTACCGGGTGTAGTCATCCGAGATGATGTCAATAGAGATAATGTTGACAATGTAATCCAACAAGTACATCAAGAGATTGTGGAAGAGATGGGTACTGAAGAATATAATCAAGCTGAATAAGAAGGAAATGAGGATGGAGATAAGGAAGATGGAGAGGAACAATGAGATGACAATGATGACAGTGAAGAAGATGGAGATAAGGATGGAGATAATGAAGATGACGAATTAGAGGAGGACTCGGATGAAGAGGAAGAGGAACAATTACAAATAGTGAAAAAACCTAGAAAGACGCCTAAAAAGCCTTGTGCTAGATATGCAAACATTCCTGATGACACTTTGTGTTTTCCGCTAAAGAACCCAAGTTATGGTACTCCTAGAGATGGAGGGGAGGTATTGATTGGGTACAAAAACTCATGGGCTACCAAGATTTTTGCGATAAAGGTATTGAATCTTATACATCAATATTACTTTGTAATATTTTGGTATATATTAGAGTATAAGATATGATGTTGTATTTGTAGGATCATAATAATGATGTTCATGTTTTGAAACGTCAAAAGAACAAGAAATGGAATATAGAGAATGAGTGTGATAAGGTCCGGTTGGCAGTATTTGATTGTGTACTATGGAACACGATACAACATGCGCACCAAAAATTTGATGATGTCACAGTTTCTGCATTTGCCGAGAGGCTTTATCCAGAGACGGATACCTTTAATCTACCATTTAGCGAGATGGAAATAACTCTGGATGATTGTTATCGAATCACATGCCTACCAATTACGGGAACAAGTGTTCGAACTGAATACGATCCCTCCATGAGTTATGAACTTCTAGAAAAATTGGTGGAAAGGTGTTTAGGATGGAGCGATTCAAAGGCATAATGTGAGTTTAGACGATCTTCAAAATAGCCCAATGAAGGTGATGAGTATAATGAGTTCAAACCAGACCGGTCGTACAAGAAGAAGTTGAAAAAGATCAAGTTGAAAGTCTTGTTTGAGGAGTTTGGAGGGACGAAAGATTTGGTTGCTAAAGGAGAGTTGGTGATGACAAAGGAAAAGATTAAGCACCATGTCACTGCTAATTTATTGTATCAACCAGGAACCATTTTCTTCCCCGACACTTCAGGTCACGTTGTAAATGCTCATTACCTCCAGCTATTGGACCTCCTTGATCAGGTGAACAACTACTGTTGGGGAATTGCAATTTTATCATTCGTTAAAGCGGAGCTCAGAAAAGCTTCGAGGCTTAAGTGTTTATATTTTGGAGGCTTATACACCCTTGTTCAGGTACCCCGTTAAATTCTTATTTGTGTGTTTCAAAATATATTCACTTATGAAACTCATATTTGTGGTTTCTTGTTATAGGTTTGGGTGTACGACCACTTCCCTAAACTGAAATTGTCTAATGATCACGCTCCTTGGCCTTATGGGAAGTCTACAGCTGGTAAATATGAATTTTTGGACTCACAGGAGAAGGGTAAGAAAAAGAAGTTGTTAAGGTTGAGAGAGACATTGGATAATGCAATGGTTGAAGATGTGGTTTTCCATCCATTCAAGCTTCACTCAGATGAAGAATAGGAAGATGTTGAGCATGTTGATTTCTCACATATTTCGGGTTATAATGGACCATTGTTTTACCCGGGCGGTTGTACAATGTATAATCCTCGAAGAGTATTGTGACAATTATCTTGTGTCCAAACTGTACCACAAGAGGAAAAATTCAAGTTTAAGGTGAATAAGCGGGGAACTAACAACACCGAAAAGAATTTTGTACCTAAATACGACCCTGCTCCATCAGTGGACCAATGGGACAACTATGAGAATTATCATATTCCACCTGCAGAGTTAGAAGATTGTTATGATGAGTAAAATGCTGCTGAAGAGGGATATCTGGAATGGTATAAAAAAAATTCTCATCCTCGTGTAATAAACAGACAGCAACAAGCCCGTGCTGAGAAAGCAAAATCGAAGGTAGTGGAGAAAGAGGCTCATAAAATTTTGAAGCATACCCCTACCTGTGGTGATGAGGCCTTGACCTTATGGAATATGGCGGTAAAATATTTACTCTTATTTTTGCTTTTCATAATGTTAACACATATGTATGTGAAAATTAATAGTTATTTTTGATTTTCATTGAAAAAAGGTTAAGTCAGGTGCTAAATTGTTGAAGAAAATGATGGCAAAAATCCGGAGTGGAGAGCCGATGAGCACTCATGAACAGGAGGACCTCTACAACCAATGGACTAATGTTTTTTCAACCAAAACCGTTGATCAAAGCCATACCATGCCGGTGAAAAGGGGTCGTCGAGAAGGGGAAGGTTCAAATCGGATGGTATAACAAAAAATCAGTGGATATGACACTCCTAGTGATGAAGGAGGATCTAAACCTCCTAAACGTAAGAGTAGAATAGTCTCACATAGTGGTCGTCGTGAATGAGTGATTGCAACAATCAGTACTTTGATTTCTTATGTTAGGAAGAATTTTTTATTGCGGATTTGGTAGTTTGTTTTCTTATGTTTGGAAGACTTCTTTATTGCGGATTTGGTAGTTTGTTTTCTTATGTTGGTATGGTTCGAACATTTAGTTATGTTAATTAGTAAATGAATTTCATCATTTCTCATGTGGTTAGTTTTTGTTTTAATTTGGTTGCTTCAGAGTCAAATTCGGCTACGTAGTAAATTGCAGGAACTAACCGAACTAATATGTTAGGTTATCTAAGAAAAGATCGCAAATAACCGAACTTGGATGCGTCTCAGTTCGGTATGATCAGTATTTAGAGATTGAACCAAACCCAACACTTTGAAAAATACTAGGAAGCTCAGAGTCATATTCGGTTTCACAGTATAAAATTGCAAGTAACCGAACTAAATTGTTCGGTTACCTGCGAAACATATTTTAGTAATCGAACCTTGGGGTTAAACAAACATAGTTATGTTCGGTTACCTGCACAAATGTACCAGGTAACCGAACAATACTTTGGAACTTCAGATTTGTTGTTACAGTCATCATTTCGGTTATATCTCAAAATTTCACTAACCGAACTGTATGTTTGACCACACATCGTACTTGATCTGACTCAAGTAACGACCATATTTATTCCCGTTATACACCCAAATGGTATAAATATGTGTCTCATGGTTCATATTTTGTTATATCCTTTCATTAAAATGGCAGATCCTACTCATAAATTTACTACAGAAGAAGATCTTTCAATTTGTAGAAACTTCGTACTATGCTATCCAAGGAGGGGTGAAGAAGGAAGAGTTAATGGTATTACGAGTAATACTTTTTGGGGGAAAATTCATGAGAAATTCTGCAATGACATAGGTAACCCTCATAACCTAGACTAACTACATTTGTTCATTCGATTTGAAAATATTCGAGAAAGATTTGTGGATTTTTTGCAATTGTATCGGATCGTTGCGAGGAATCGACTCAGGGGTGAAACATTCGATAAAATTGTTTTAATGTCAAAGAATGAATGGAGACGATGGAAAGTTAAGGATTTCAAATATGAAGATCATTTCCGCATAATTAGAGACTTCTTCATAATGCGTTTTGGGTATTAAGTCTTTTGTAATTTCATTTCGGCAATGTCTTATAATTTCATTTCCAAACCGAACTTATATCATGTAATAGTTCGGTAATGTCATTTAATGTTATTTCGGAACCGAACTTCAATTTATTGCATTGCAAACAACACAAAAAGAAATACCAAATGACCCTAAATAAAGACCAAATACCAAAAAACTGAATCTTTCATTCTTATGTTAATTCACAAAGCATATTTAGTCTAACTAAAGGTACATTCAATCATCCGCAAGGGAAATAAAACCTTCGTGTATAATTTTTTCCGATTCAAAGCTTTCCACATCTCCATGTTATGTTCATACATAATGCACCAACCCAACATTATGTCGGGGTTATACTCATTCCAATAAGAGTAGGTGCATATTGGAGGCAAAGGACAATTGTATTCTAACCGGAGGCCTATAAAATGGTTGTTGTTAATGAACGCAATCACCACTCTCCTACATCTAAGTTGCTCGACACATATGGTTGTTTTCGGAGTGTGTGTGAAACTACCACCTTTTGAGAAACAATGAACCACGCAATTGAAAGCCTCGACGATTAAGTGCCCACATATCGGCATGCTCATCCAGCGATCTCTTGTGATTGGATTTCCCCCGTGGAGACGGCTTTGATACCTAACAAACTGCATATTCACACTATCATCACCATCAGACAACATTGTCTTGTAGAATTCCGTTTTTTCCCTTAGCTTCATCAACAACCTTTGACATACATAAGTGATTTGATTACCATTATATAGCTTGGCACATTGAGTGAAAGGCATTAGTTGTTGTACGACATCGTGGAAACCGCAATTTCCATCCGGAGGGACGTCATTGGTGGATATCACATAATCTTTAATGTAAGTGGGTAGATCTTCGAGGAACCTTTTATCAGCAAGAGGTGGTGTATCATCAATTGGATTAGGTTGAGATTATAACATCGGTCCTTTTTTCTTCATATCCCGTTCACTTGTCTCGCCCTTTTCAATTATATTCCTAGCCCTTTTCTTAGAAGCTTCTTGGTACTTCGCGGTGGCATGCTCATGCCCCGAAGGATCTCTTATAAAAGGGTACATTTCAGTAATCCACTTACCCAACACTTTTGCATAGTCTCTAACTTGTTTTTTTGTTTCTTTGGTTCTTGGCCTACCTTTTCCCTTGCCTTTATTCGGTTCTTGCACATTCTCCGAAGTCTGAGGATGAACGTTTGGACGCATGTCATCCCAAAATATTTTCTTTTCGAGTTTGTTCATGTTACGGTACCTCTCGATAACGATTCTTCCCATTTCATTGTAACCAAACTCTTCTCCGACATCGCCCTTTGGAGGAGGAAAAAAACTTAAGTGTTGCCAATGTGGATCTATATCGCTAAAGAGGATTACGCCATGTTCATACTTAGCTTTCATGTGGCGACAAAGGGAGACCCATAGACTTCATCATGTTGAAAACACACACCTCGTCTGGCTTGGTTCCCCATATGTCGATCAAATAAACCTCAACCATTAACCTCTTAATGCAAGCATGTGAAATATTATAGTCGAGTCCCTTGAAAAACCGAAGATCCTCCTTTTTCTTGATGTTACCACCTTTGTCTACAATCTTTTTGTACTTCATGATGCGTATTTTTTGAAACTTCTCTTTAATTCTATCAAACTCGTGGTTGAATTAACCTCCATAGCGTTAAACACCACCACAAAATTATCGACACATTCAAAGAGATTTTTCTTCAAACGGTGGTGAGCCAATTCTACCAAACTTGTTGCTTGATTTCCAAAGTGTTTATGAAGGTTGGTAAAAGCATAAACGAAGCGCTCTTTGTGCGGTTCCAACCATTGCTTCACCACATACGTTACAATATCCTTCGGATATTCGGGGCTAGACCAATGTTCAATAAATTCGGCAAGATTTACATTATATTCTTCTTCGGTGAGAGACCAAGTCAATGCCTCCCATTCCCCGGAGAAAGCAACCCATTTAGCGTGATTTATGGTGTGTTGTTTATCGAAATCCTCTTTTGCATCCGCTTGTTCATCTTCCGGTAGCTTACTAATCTCTTCTAATGCTTTCCTCTTAGGTGGACAAAGTTGATGCTTGCACCTATTCATCACATTGCACCATATATGAAATGTACAAAGCATATTATGTGCCAATGGGATGACTCTCTCTATTGCGTTCATCAATGCTACTTCATTGTCCGTCACTATAACCCCGGGGATATCATCATCTCGGTAGATCGCCTTCACTTGTTGTAGCACCCAAGTGTAACTTGGTTCTAGCTCCTCCTTTAGAAAACAAAAAGCAACCGTAAACGGTGACTTGGTCAACGTTCGACCAACAATGTTCAACAATGGCATCTCGTATTTGTTTATCTTGTAAGTGCAATCCATTATAAGAACTTCATGGAAGCATTAAGCCAGTTGAACACTCTTCGGATGAGCAATGAAGAGATGAGTTATTTATTCTTCCAGCCTAACCTTCTTTTGAACCGCGTAGCCTTTCTCTTGAGCCAAAAAAAACAATTGTTGCATGACTTTTCTATCCTTCCATTCATTCCCTTTAATTGTCTCAATTTCATTGTAAATGGTGGCCAAACATGATACGTTATCCTTGTTATCATCCTTTAATAAGCGAAGCATACCAAGTGGTGAAATACGCATTCTCCTATATTTAGCTATTTTCTCCATTTCTTGAGGAGTGAGCCTTCCTGCCATTGCGTTTCCTTCAAGATCCTCCGGAAGAGGGTGGTTGTGATGACCTACCACCTTATCCATAGATAGAACCCATCCTTTCCTTTCTTTGCACTTCTTAAATACTAGCTTGAACGGACATTTAATTTTCTTTGAGCATGATGTGTTCTTCCTCATCGTCTTTCTTTTATACACATAATCCTTCCTCTTGTGACTAGCATCCGGATCCCCACTTCTCTCACAAACCATTTCTAAACGAGTTTGGCTTTCTTTTCCATTCAAAACTAATACGCACATGGCTCTCTTGGCATGCTCTCTAGCCCAATTCTTCGCATCAATAGGTAAGTCAAATACCAAATCATTGACATAGTGATGGGATGTATCTTCGAACAACATACCAACCGGAGAAGGTTGTTCATCCATTGGTATAGGTTGGCATTCAATCTGCAAGAAATAGAACAACATCAATTCCAATCACAATAGAGTTCGGTAACAAGATAATTTTATCGCGATAACCGAACTATTGGTTCGGTTTAGAAGCAACAATACATTCAACCGAACAAATCAAAAGTACACAGTTCGGTTACATGTTATTTTATCTAGGTAACCGAATATAACTCTGGAACCGTTGATTTAATTTTGTTTGATAAGTTCGGTTAGTTAGGCTGTTGGGATCACGTTTGAGAAAAAACCGAACTTATTATACTTAATCTACTCTTATATTATGTATAGTTCGGTTAGATAGGTGGATTTTATGCAGTGTGCGAATCAACCGAACTTTGTACACTAAGTTAAATATATTTTTTACGTAGAGTTTGTTGTTGGTTGCAAACCAACCGAACTTAGTACAATAACTTGAATATTATTTTTTACGTAGAGTTCAGTTTGTTGTTGGTTGCAAACCAACCGAACTTAGTACAATAACTTGAATATTATTTTTACGTAAAGTTCGGTTTGTTATTGATTGCGACCAAACAGAACTTTGTACACAAACAAGAATCTTATTCTGCCTAAGGTTCGGTTGCTTAATATTGTTTGCGAAACAAACGAACATTACTCTGGAACATAGTTCGGTTACCTGCGTGTTTGGATAAACTAACCGAACTACACTTTCAGATTGGTTCGGTTACATGTTCTTCACATAAGGTAACTGAACTACTTCAAAAATTAACATTTGGATTGAAAATTTGGAGCAATTCAACTAACATTAGCTAAGTTTGGACCATACCTGGAAGCCCAAATACTCTTCCTCCGGTTGTGGTTGATAAAATCCATCATTATCATCTTGAGATTGAGTTTGGGGAAGAATACATTCACCATCTAAGAAATCACTCATATCCGGATCATTGTGAAGATTAACAAATACTCTAGGAGATGTTGGAGATGAAGAATCAGATGAGCTTTCATCACTTGAATTCCCAAACATAGTGAATGTGAAAAAAAAAAATATTTTCCATAGTTTTCTCCTTCTTCTTCTCTAACATTACTCTCTAAAAAATTCTATTTCTTTTTTTAATAACCCATGTTTTAATTTAATCTCACTAATTAGTTTTTACTTAATCATTTCACTAATCATAACCAAAACATAATCAAAAGGGCAGTTTAGGTATTAAAAAAATTAGTGATAAGGGCTGCCCTACCCAATAGTGCCACAATGGTCCGCCCAAATTTTCCATGGCCCCCAAAATACGGTTCTTTTTTATTTACTGTGCACCCAATGGATAAGGGCAGCCTCGGATGACTGGAAATGAGTTTGAGAAATTGCACACACCATAAGTGACTACAGGATTAACAAGCCAACATGAATCATAAGTGTAGACAAAACCATATTCCCCAGATTTTCCTGTTCAATTGTTTCACAACATAAATCATGCATGAGTTGCATTTTGTAACCACTTGAATGTTGCAAGGAGAAGTTCTCCTAGAAACATAGTTTTATTCAATCCATTGCTTCATCAACAAAAGAATGAAGTTATATTTACAGATCGAGAAATCATTTAGTATGTCAAAGGCTTCTCCAAAATGCTCCTCGAGTACAATACACAGTTACTGAGAGCAAAAGAATCCTACCAATAAAAAAGCTAGTAACTTCATTGCTACCATCTCAACAGTAGCCAGTAGAAATGCAGAAATGGAAAAAATCCTCGTGTTCATCCAAGAAATTCTACATAGTAAGGTATTCTTTTCTTTCTTTTTTTCCTTTGTGTGACTAGCTGCAGGCACAAAAAATGTACAGAGACTCTAGACTCCACTCTTCACTCTAATCCCATGTATCCTGCAGAAAGAATTAGTTTGTCTGCATCAGATTAGAGACTGTTAAATACTGCAAAATATGAAGAGCTTATTATTCACCATCGGTGGTCTTTACCTTTAGATATTATTTTTTAAACAACTCCATGGCCGACACCCAACGTTAAACATCCAATTTTAAGATACTACGCCGTTGCACTGGATTCTTCTTAATCAAAAGGCGGATGAACTTCACAACGAAAATCCCATAACCAGAGCTGCAACTGAAGCAAACAGAGTATGTGATAGAAACTTAGAATACATGATTCTGGAAGCAGTTCAATTTGCCAGCATTTCTTTAAGAATGTAAACAGGCACAACCACAGATAAAAACACAACTTTTTGCCATGGTTATTGCCTATTCTAGTGTGTGGAATTCATATGCTGAGAGGATCTTTCAGAAAACACTAAAGTTCAGACACCCAAAATACAAAAGAGAAGTTCAGGTAAAACATATTACTCGTACGGTTTAGCTATTACATTAAGTTATCGCTCATAAACTTTTTGAAACACAAAGTGGATCTTCTATAAAATCCACCGATTCATCAAAATCAGATTTTATGTAGCAGTTCAATTCTATCTAAAACCTAAGTACAAACAATCAACATAAAGTGCTTTCAGACCATTCTTGGGATATAAGGTTGTTTAGTGATTCAGAACCATCAGTAGGGGGCGGTAATCCTGAAGTACGGATTGCTAGCTAAGATGGTTCAGTGACAATAATTACACCAAAAAACCATTGCTCCTAAAACATTTGACTAAATTATTCACTTGTAACACAGATTGTAAGTTTTCAGTAATACAAATTAAAGGCAACCAATGTAGTTACTCAATTATCTACTATCTAAACAATCACCGCAATTACATCAAACCACTAGTCCCAAACTAAACTATATCCAACTTCTTCGAGAAAACACATAAAGATGCAAGCATTCCCAATTCCATCTAAATTAAGCCACAACATAAAATCAATCTGTATCCCATCTAATTAAACAATAGTGTACCAACCCAATGTTGATTTCTCAAGAAGCTATCAATTTCAATCTATACCCAAGATCTAGTCAAGGCAATTTTTAGTCAAAAACAGTATAGTTCATGTATTTAAGTATTTTCTATACACTATAATTCAAATTCCATCGAATTGATGAGCTTACTATACATAAAATCGCTTACTTACTTTACTGAAATTATAACACGCACAGAGAAAGGTATGCAAAGGTCACGTGAATACTGATTTGGACGTTTTAGCAATGCAAATTGGCTAATAAAATCAACATAAATCAAACACCGCAAAAAAGATTCTTTTTTTTTTGTAAGGAACCTGGTGTACATCAATAGAAGCTATTGGTCGGAAACTGAAACAGGCCTGGAAGATTAAAATTTGGCATTCAAGAAGGGTCTCTTAAAATGGTTAATTCCTTCACCATCACTCTCTATATCCACTCTCCATCAACCAGAAACTAAAAATACTCAAGTAGTGATTTAGGTGTCTAAAAAAATTAAAGTTTTTAGGATATTTTAGAAGTTCGGTGAGCAGATATGTCTATCAAAGAGAGAAAAAAACATTTTAACCGAGTATGAAAGCACTAAAACCAGGAATGGAAGTTGTTCTTTTTCAAAATCAACTACATCCTCCGCTAAATGTGATGCCGAGTGGTAATATACCTTTTCAATATTTGGCTTCGGCGAAGAACTTCTCACGGAAGTCTGCATTGAACACAATCCATCACCGGAGTGTTGCACACTTTTGTTGGCATATTCAGATTCAATTTACTGAACTACCCTTGTCTCTTCAATTGTATTAGGAGTTAACTCTTGAACGGCTTCTTGTCCAATTTGCTGTGTACACGGGAAGCTATGTCCAATTAAAACAAATGGAGCATGTGTTAGAATACAACATTCTGAAAACAGTTGAATTTGCCAGTACTTATATAAGAGTGTAAACAGGCACAAACACATAGATGGATCAAGTAGATAAAAATGAAAACACAATTTTTCAATGCTTATTGTCTGGACCCTATTTGTGTACGCTAGTATGCGGAAAAGATTATACCCCTAATAGTTGAATGCATTCGAGTCATGTTACTTTGAATGCTTAACACATAGAAGTTACATTGAGTAGGTACTACCATAAATCCAATGTTAATGTGAAACAATGAAGGTTGCGTAAATTTTTTGCAGCCGTAAAACATGGTTTACAGGAGTAGCACTATCCGATGTCTACTATCATATGGGGTTCCCATTCTCGACAAGTTTTCTAATGTTTTACACACAAAATATGAGAAACGTCTCAACCACGAATAGTCAAATCCAGGATTGCAAATAAACCTCAAATAGCTTTCAAGGTGCAGGAATGAAAAATGACTGTAAAGATCAACATATGTATGTATGTACCTATTTCAGCTCTGCATCGCGGGAAGTTTCTCCTGCCAATGCTGTGCTTGGCTTTCTGGTGGCTTCTGCTCTTGATACAGCGATCGGAAAGTACCTTACAAAAACACAAGTCAGAAAAATTAGACATGAACATTTTGATTGTTGGTGAAAGATGAACCCTCTTTGAATGAAGTAAATTTGTTCTTCTCTACGACTGATTGCAATGATAAGTACATGTCAAGTACCAGGAGACCAATCAAACCAAAATAAGATCCTCCACTGGTAAGCTCTCAGAGATAAGATATAAACATCCCTCAGAGATAAGATACAAACATCAAAACGATTTTCACATAAAAATGGGACACTAAACTAAGAGAAAACATGTAATACTCAGAGATCTCAACCCAATTAAAGTTTTATTTAAAACACCCAGAGGTATATCTAAAGCAATCTCTAAGCACCAGCCAGAATAGACTTATTATCTCCCACAGAAAATTGATTTTATATTTAGTATACATCTTAAATATGAAAGTTTCACCATATTTCTACTTAGCAACATTATTTCTAATTTTCTACAAAGTAACCCAGGGGATAATTCCGAGCTTCCTAATCAAGTTAAAAAATTGGATAATGATTTACAAATAGTGAAATAAAACAATGGAAAATGGGAAGGCATATGGTTTAAGAAGAATACTTTCTGCTCCACTACATTCATTCTAGTTTGGATTTCCATGTGAAAATTACCCCCGCATTTAACATTCTTATGTGTTGATGTCTCACAAGTTCATATAATTCTAGTTCTTAGTGTAAATATCATTCCCCCACAGAACTAAAATTATATGAACTCACAGGAATTGAGTGGACACATACTACCAAACATTCTACATGGTATGCAACTATAAGCATATAGTAATCCAAATGGTAGTGTAAATACACTTGCCCATCATCTTGTAAGCACAGTTAGCAAATTTATTTTTTAAGAGATTTTGAGAAGCAACTTTCTAGATAAATGACATTTATGGTTGAATTAAAGCATCTAATTCAAAGCATTCTTATATGAGACTTCAGAATATAAGCACTGTTAGAGAACCAAGTAGTCAATCAAATGGCAGTTGAAATCACACCCTTACATAACTTCAATACACCAGTCTTTGCTCCTGGACGCTGGACCATTGCAGATCTCATCAGTTACTTAACAGTAGCAGATTTCATGGCTCAAAGGAAGAATTGATCTGAAACAAAGTGATAAAATTATTAATGATAAAAAACACCACAAGGGACACACACCATTTGTTTCATTATTTGCGCATGAGAAAACTGTTGATTATGTCAATTTTTCCGAGTTGGCTCATATCGATTGCAGATCAGTACATAAACCAATTTTTTCTTTTTCTTTTTGGTCTTATGAGTCTTCTGCAACAACCCAAACAACCTAGATTCATTTCTAACTTTTCTTCCAACACTTTCCATATACTTCTATGTTTGATGATCTTGTATAAGAAATTTAGAATTTGGATCCACCGATAACTCATTTCATACTCTGGATGTATGATTTAGCAAAGGCAAGACAGACTAGTTTGACTCATGAACTCTGTCCCCCTCTCTCTTCAACTTTTCCTTTTTATACCTAGGGTTAGGGTTTAGGACACCCTCCTGAATGTCTTCAACCTGTCCCATGCTATTGTTTTACTATTACCTAAATGGATAAGGGAAGCCCTGATGACTCATTGTGTACAGAAGTTGCTGAGTTTATGGAACCTGTATGTCTGAATATTAAGTTTGAGAAATCAAAGGTTGTTGATATTTGTAGTTGGTGGAAATCATAGGCTATGTATGAATGAGAGTAGGGATGGCAATGGGGCGGGGACCTTGAATCTCATCTCTTACCCCATTCAAAAAACCAAAATCCATCCCCTACTCGTTCCCCATAAGAATGGGGCGGGGACGGGTATGGGGAATCCCCGTAGGGGATGGGTTTCCCATGGGTTACCATAATATTTACACTAACTATTTAAAATAATTATAATGGTTCAAAAAACAATAATAATAACCTAAGTAGTGCATTCTAAAATTTTAAGTTTATAATAATCAACTAAAACTAAAAAATAAAGCAAACAATTGATCCACAAATAAGTATTATGGTTCTTTAATCTTCATTATTAACCATCTCCCTCCATGTTAATCATCTCATCACAGTCTTCTTCATTATCTTCCCCAAAAGTTCCCCGTTCAGATTTTAATCCATGCACTGAAATATAAAGAAAATATATCACATAACAATAAAAAAGTATTTAAACGTAAAAATTGCTTTATTTCAACAAATATTCTTTTACCATTCATCTTATCCCATAGCCAATCGTGAGTGTACATCAGAGATTCCAGTGTTTTTGGATGAAGTCGATTACGTTTGATACTTACAAATCTACCTCAAGTTAGGGATGGCAATGGGGCGGATATGGGGCGGGGACCTTGAATCCCATCCCTCTATGCATCAATACCATTCGGGAATTCGAACGATCCTGATTTAATCCGAATGATACTTCCGAACTATTTGAACTCCGAACCCTGGTTTATACGAATGGGAAAACCCTAACCCATAGGGCGGGTCCCCCGATCGAGTTTTGTTGCTTGGGGATGGGATTGGGTGGGGAAAATTGCCATCCCTAAATGAGAGTGGAGATTAATGGCAGAGCCGGGCCTTGGCTGTCCGAACAAGGTGATTTTTGGTGTATACTCACTTTCCCCTCTATGCCAACGTATAAAAAAAAAAAACTTTTCCTTTGTTAGCACTCAAACGTGTGACATGGGTGAGGTGAGATAGTTAAGTTCCTTAATCCACTAGGCTGACTACTTGTTTCTGTTAAATTTTTTCACATACAGACTATCACTCCATTTTGAATCTTTATCATACTATTGCCGCAGACACCTGCCCATGGCTATATACAGGTGCGGAGCCAAGGATTGACTAACCCTGGCTCTAGCCCCCCTAAATTCTAATAACTATATGGAAACCTTCTAAAATTCATATTATTTTCTACATTTAGCTCACCTTGTGCTTGGTATTTAGCCCACTCAATCCAACATAATTATAATTTTGTTTTTAGACCCCTTAATCTTAATTTCTGGCTTCGCCACTGGCTATATATTTTGAGTTTGCTTCAAGTATTTTTGTTCTTGTAGGTGGATATTAAGGTTTATTTTTTGCGTTAAAAATAAACTAAAATTTGACCTTATAAAAGGCCCTGCGAACTTTTTTCGCACAGGGCCCTTCTAGATACAGGACCGGCTCTGATTAATGGGGTAAAAATACATTCTGAATACCCAGGTTCCAATCCAATAATCTACTGTAATTTTAGAACTCGTGAAAATGGATTGGCAAGGCCCAGCAAGCCAATAAACCACAAGTCTACTTTGCACACCGGCAGGACAAAACCGTTTTTCACAGCCTTTCTGTTTCAACTTTAGTATCACTGGGCAAACAAGAAAACATGTAGCATTTTGTAAACACTGTATTGCTGCAAGGAAAACCTTTATACCTGCATTAAAGAGGGCAGAACCCCCTGCAAGATCCTGCCTGGAGATTTTTCAGCAATCTAGTAGAGTAGTAGTAGTACAAAGAAATGTATCATACCCCAGAGAATACATATGTGAAAAGAGCAATAGCAGAATTCATAAATGTTATTTGAGATTAGATTGTATGAAAAGAAGAACAGATGAACAATAATCTGTTCAATTAGGAGTCATAAATATACAACTGGAGAGAAAAAAATGTTTTACAAGATCAGAAAGATGAGCAAACCATGGGTCGGAACCCAGCTATAGAAATTCGCCAAATTATACAAGGTGTTGTACCATAAACAGTTCGAGGAAATTTAAGCTATAACAGGTTCGGGGTTCCGGATCTATAAAATAGAAGCGTCGCTGAACAATAATTGTGTTTCTTATCATGTCTACAAGTGCTGACGTTGCTCCCCATTTCCTGATCTTCATCCTGCATAAAACAATATTAATTCCTCCGTAAGATACATCGTTGTTAATACAGGTAAACTTACTGACCACTAGATCAATATAACAAAATCTAATTTTACATCTTTTTAAAAGGTGGGGGAGTCTTTAACTAGCAGGAATTAAATGGACATACTACCAAGCACTCTACAATGACACACCTAATAGTAGATACCAAATTTTACATCTTTTTAAAAGGTGGGGGAGTCTTTAACTAGCAGGAATTAAATGGACATACTACCAAGCACTCTACAATGACACACCTAATAGTAGATACCAATATCAATCAAATCTAGAAGTAAGCAAATATATGCATATAGTCATGGCCAATACACTAGCCCATTTGTCAAAAGTACTGAGTAATTTCATAAATATTGAAGCAAATGATTATGTCAATTGTGACCAGCTTGAGAGCATACAGCAAATCGAAATGAGATCCTGGTTGTTTCAAATGAAACCTTTGCTATGTTGAGATCTCGAGTATTACAAGTTTTCTCTTACTTTAATTCTTGCATGCTTTCTGATAGTACTGCGAAATATGAACATTTTCACAACACACCTATAACTCATTCCCAATTTGGTTTCCAACCGAAAAGCTATCATGCAGCAGAAGATGAACTATATATGAAATAGAGTTACCATGAGGTCTTTTTAAAGTAGTGGCTGAATCTTCGTGGTTGAACTGGTTGTGAAAATTTGATGCCTCTCGCAATGGATTTTCTTAGTGTTCTTGATGGAGGATAATGCCGCCGCCGCCTGCTCCGGATTGTAAGGGAACGGATAGTTGGTGTTCAACTGGTAAATTTCTGTCATGAATACTGAAAATGATTGCCTGATCTAGAGATTGAGGTAATAGACAGTTGGTCTTTCGACTGCTGACTCCTGTCATGAATACTGGAAGAAAAGGAAAAAAAAAAAAAAACAATAAAAGCAGCTTTCAAACTTGCTTAAATAAGCTACCCACCCAAAAACCTCAAACACTAAAAAATGCAAAGAATTTTTAAAAAAAAACTAAGAACACCAGAGATCACAAAATACCATAATAAAAAACCCAATATTCAAAATCCAAAAACAGATCTAGAGCACTAAAACCAGGAATATCTGGAAGGTGATCTTTTTTCTAATTCAACTACATCCTCCGCAAAATACGTAATGCTCAGCAGTAGTATACCTTTCAATCTTTGGCTTCCGCGAAGAACTTCTCGCGAAAATCGGCAAACACAATCCATCATCCTTTAGCTTTCTTCTGCTGTAAACAATCGAGGAGTGTTGCACACTTTTGTGGGCATATTTAGATTCAATTTCAACTGTATTAAGAGTAGACTCTTGACTGGCTTCTTGTCCAATTTGTTGCATACACGTGAAGCTACATCCAACTGAAGCAAATGCAGTACGCGTTAGAATACCAGATTCCGAAAACAGTTGAGTTTCCCAGCCTCTCTATAAGAGTATAAACAGGCGCAAACACAGAGATGGGTCAAGATATGTAGATAAGAAAGAATGAGAACACAAAACTTTTCAATGCTTATGGCCTGGACACTCTATTTGTCTAGTCCAGTGTGCGGAAATTAATACTGTAAATACTAGAAAACCTTCGATTAGTGTGCGGAGAGAATGCTTTAGGAAACCTTAGAGCTACCTAGAATTGATTGACAACTACAGTATATAACACCAGTTCAAATTACATCCAATTGATAAGAACCAAAACAGTTATACTTTGGGTGTCAGAAACAAGTGGTACGTATTTGAGGAATACCCAGCTTAACAAAGCACACAATCGCTTATATACTGAAATTATGATATGCACAGAGGATCACTTTGCAATAATCACGTCATAATTGGTTTGGACGATTTTACTATGCAAATTGGCTAATGAAAACTTAAATAAAAAACCGCAGCTATCGGTTGGAAACCAAAACAGAATGCTTGGAAGGACATCGCAAAGCATTCTAATTTGTTTCATAAGTCTGCATTTGGGAAGAGAAAAGAAAAAAATGAGATTGCACTCTACTTGTAGTATACAAGTTAGGCTAGTTTTAATGGTTAACACTTTGCAGGCAGTACCACAAATGCAAGTTTATGTGAAAGATTGAAAGTTGCATACATACTTTGTAGCCTTAAAATATGGTGTAGCACTATCCAATATCTACTAGCATATGGTGTTCCCATTGTAGTCAAGTTTTGTAATGTTTACATGGACAAATATGAGAAATAATTCAACCACGAACAGTCAAATCCAAGACCAATTAAAAAACCTCTTATAGCTTTCAGGTTGCAAAAATGAAAATTTACAGTAAAGACCAGTGTATGGATGTACATACCATTTCAGCTTTGCATCGAGGGAAGGTTTTCCAACCCATTGTGTGTTTGGCTTTCAGGTGGCCTCTACCCTTGATATTGCGATTGAAAAGTACCTTACGAATACACAAGCCAGAATTAATTGGTCAAATGAATGCAAAGAAGTAAATCACTGGGTGGACATGACAGAGTTGTGAGTTTTTTTACCTGGTGCTCTTCAGTAGTACAAAATTTTACAAGATCCTTCCACTCCCTGTCGATTAACGCATTGGGTTTATCTGCAAGACGCATTTCATTTGTATCCTAGGGATGTATAGTGATGTCTTTTCCATTTTGTTTTCTTGTTTCTATGTATATTCCACATGGAATCTTAAGGTAAATTCTTTTTTATAACGTTCATCTAGTACAAAAGAATCCTGAAATAGATAACACAATAAACTTGTCATCCAGTGCATAAGTTAAACAAATGAATCGTATGACACCCAAACAAGCAAACATAATCTAATAAAATGGCCATTCCATGATAAGTTATCCAATATCTCTTGCATGCCAACAATCGAAAGAAGGATGAACTAGCAGGTTATGCTGAGTTCGTTCACCTGAAGTTCAGCCGCCTTCCATTCCGAGACAAGTTGAACCGTTGACATTGTGTATATCATGTTCTGGACTCTAGATGACCAATTCTCTTCCCTATGTATTCAAATGACAATGTCAAGAACAGTTTCAAGTTTCAACTACTTTTAAGAAAATCTAAGCGGTAATCAAACCTGAAAATGCAATCAATCTTTCAGCACCATCGCTTCCGTACCCAAAACCAACAATATCCTTTGAGATTACCTAATTTTAATTAAGAACCACACAATTCTAATCAAATCACAAAATGAATACAAGACCAGGTATATTTACAATCCGAATACATGATTCAATCAATTCTAATCAGCAACAAAACAAATACATAGTAAGATATGTTGAACAAGAAATGAACATTGAATTTGAATCAGATGAAAGTCCATTCTGATTTTTAATAAGAACTACTTACAATCAGGAATAATTGCAATCTTAAATTGTTGTTCTCCAGCTTCAGCTCCATTTCTCATCCGTTCCTTTCTGAGTTCATTCCTACCGAACTCTAAATTCTGAGTGGCCTCATTTAGAGTGCTCGGCTAAATGGAAGAATCATTATCCACCCTGAAGTCGCCGGTAAAACGAAACGATGAATGATGAGGTGAAAGCAGTATTTCCGACTCCGCTCATACCGACAATCCAACATAAATCATGCAATTTCTTCTTCCTCCGTTTCTTCTTCTGAATTACCCGAGTCTTTAGTAACAACAACGACTTGAATTTAACAATGTCTAATAGATCAGCTCCTTCCATGTCGTAACCCTGGCTACTGCTGGTGTTGAATTTGGTGCAGCTTCGTGATCTCAAAACTTGAATTTCTTACTAGGGTTGGTTTCGCTTTCTGCTTTGATCCCAAAAGTTTGAGAGAATGATTTTGAGTTTAGAATAGGTAAAGGTTAGGTTTTTAGTTTATTTATTACGCCCCCAATTTTACCATCTTACTCTTGTTGGGCCGACCGCGAAGCGAGGGAGGACCTTATATACGGTGACTTTGTGTCAATGTGAAGCGTGATATTTTTTTTCAATTGGACAAAAAAGATTGGATTTGGTTAGGAATGGGACTTGGGTTGGTTAGGCGGGTTAGAAGGCTTGGCCAAGGCAGGCCAGAGCTAGGAATTCTTTGCCCAGATTACCCATCGAACCTGTGGAACCCATTGAGGTGTTGCCCAAGTTATGCTCCTCGGGTTGGCCCAAGTTCCACTAGACATACAAGTTTGTTAATGTCATAATAATAAATTTAGTAATAATAAGATTTAATATATAAAAAGCCTTTGAAGGTCAGATTACATAATGTTGGTGGGTAGCCTGGCAACGAGCTGGGCACCAACACCCTTTTGGATAGCTAAACATATTCTATAAAAAATAGTACCTCCTATCTTATAATTAACATCATGATTGGTGGTACAATTCTTCAACCTCTTCAAGAAAATGATAGTATCTTCGCCCAACTCCCCTAAAGTCGTAAAGGCTAAAACAACAAAACCGTACCCGTGAGTTGAACACTTATCAGGGTATTTAATTCGTTTACGCGTTGTAGCTATCGATATGGCATGACCGGGTATAAAAGTACGGACTCCCCCGCCAGTGAACGGTGAAACCACCGTAACATCAAAACAAACATCCTGGCCATTTTCCCAACCGTGAACAAGAATATCAGCTGGTCTCAAGGGAGTATCGTTGTCTGATAATAAACCAAGCTTTACCTCCTTCCTCACATGTACACCTGCCTTGTAACAAATATCAGCGAATACATCCCTTGCAAGGTCATGGCGGAATTTGTTGCCAACATCATTAGCGCAATGCACAACATGATCTCCGAAAATATCCATCTTTTTGTTGCAACTTGAGCATGTACTATCTTCCCCGAAAAGAGGTATTCACAATCTATAACTTAACACCGACCTAAATTGCCTCGGTCCTATACTTTGATTTAAACCAGAAATGGGAATCGCCTTAAGAAAATCCAAAGCATATGGCACCCTGTTGCTTTGCCATAAAACTGAATCTCGACTGGACATAGAGAACTGTGACGGAATCCTCTTCTTCACAACATCAAAATATAACACTGCCAACGAACGCATTGGATGTGGGGCAATATTATTAATGTTGAAGGTAGAAGTAGTCAATCCACATACCTCTAGGAAATTATTCAAAGCTCGTTGGAAGCACGCGCTAGGCACCTCATCAGGGGAAACATTTAGCATGGTCTGTTGTAAGCCCCTAGTCTGAAAACAAGATGCGATATAACAAAAATGGCTAGTATCTTCCATTGTGTAGACACCGAGACCTCCATATTTCATTGGCAAGGTGGAGAGACGTTGTTGCAGTGGTTCGAAGCCAGCGCCATCTCCCGTGACAATGTGTCAAATGTCAAATGATTTAATTGCTCCATTTATTTTAAATTTCCAAATAACTGAATATTATTGACAATAATATAAACTCTTTTCATATCAAATGATTAATGGGATAGATATAATTTATATTTTGATTAATATATTTGAAGATAATATATAAAATTTCTCTAAATATATGATAATACTAATTATAAAAAATATCTTATATATAGTTCTTCGGGTTGGGCGGGTTGTTTGAGTTAGAAATATTTATGCCCATGCTTGCCCAAATTTAACTCGGGTTTATAAAATTTATGCCCAAGCTTGCCCAAAGTTTTGAAATAAGTTGCCCATGTCCGCCCAACGTTCGGGTTGGGCATGGGTTGGGTGGGTTGACCCAACCCAAGTACCACCGCTAGATTTGGTGTAACCAAAAAGGAAGTAGGTGTAATTTTTCTTAAAGAAGGGGAACTAGATATAAAAGCAAAATTTTACTATAATTCCTTATTCTTTAAGGTTATAATTGGTAACCAAACTTTAAAATAACATATCTAAAAATCCGTGCCTTGGAATTTTACAAATTTTATCTCGTTGGAAAGCTAATAAAAAAACTTATCCAACAAGCACAAACAACAATATCAAATTTAGAGTTTTTATGAAAAAATCGGAGGGATTTATCATTTTAAGCACAATTTTGAAAATAAATGTATATCCATTATGCACAAAGGATACATAATACTTTATGTAACCATATTTTTGTTTATTCATCAACAACTAATTTTCCTTTGCAACTAATAAAACGATGTACTCTTCCCGTTTCAAGAAAGTGATACTTTCACTTTAGGAACAAATTTTCTTTTACAGTCCAATTGCAGCAGTGTTTCTTTTTTACTTCGGTCGGCCCTCCCCACCGTGGCAACGGTCATCTAGTTTTATATTTATCATCTACTGCCTGTTAAGGGATGCATAATCCTCTGACTTTATGTTTTTGAAAAAAGAATTATAACAGGGGATCCAAAGATTTGATTTTGAGGGCTTCTATAGATTCAGTCATTCAGATGTCCTAAATATAGATAGAGGAGACCTAGTCTATAATAAAAATATCAAAATACCCTTTGATAAATTCCTTCTTGAAGGCTTGTAATCCCAGCATAGTCTTCTTGTCTGAAACCAAACTCGATAGTAATAAAGCTAGCAGAATTATTATGCAGTTAAACTTCAACAATCACTTCATTGTCCCATCTGTGGGAAGTAAAGGGGGCTTAATTCTGTTATGGCATGATAGTGTGCGAATAAATATAATCAAAAGCAGTGTTAATCTTATTCATTGTGAAATTGGGCAGATAATGAACCCTTCATGGGACTTACTGTGTGTTTATGGACCTCCAGTTAGAGGTGATAAAAATAATTTCTGGTCTTCTTTCTCAAGCTATATTGATTTAATAAGCAAAGATTATAGTATTATTGGTGATCTTAACTCAATCAAATCTAGGAATGAGAAAAGTGGGGGAAGATAGGATAACAACAATCACAATAGAGAGTTTAATAGAATGATTCAAGACAAAGGCTTGATTGATATGGGGTACTGTGGTCCAGCTTTCACTTGGACAAACAATGTTATTCAGTCAACACCTATTTATGCAAGACTTGATAAAGTGTTATGCTCTCCCAACTGGTGGATAATGTTCCCTGAAGCTGCGGTTTTCCACCTGCCTAGACTGGGAAGTGACCATTCCCCTATCTATTTAAATACTCACAGAGTGGGTAAAAGAAGAAAACCAGGGTACAGGTTCGAATATCATTGGACTGCACATCCAGCGTTTCATGATGAAGTGAAAAAGGCTTGGGATAATGCTACTGGTAACACTATGGATAAGCTCAGGGAAGCTGGTAACAGTCTCTCAGACTGGGGTAAGAAGACTTTTGGTAATGTTACAAAAGAAGTGGAGGATGCAAAGAAAGAGCTTATCGAACTTCGAAATGATGCGCACAATAGAGACATTAAATATGAAGAAGAAGAGTTAAAAGTTAAGATTGAGGATCTAATGGAAATTGAGAGAAGATTCTGGCAACAAAGAAATAAAAACAGTTGGATCCCTAATTTTGACAGAAACACTCAAGTCTCTCATATGGCTGTCAAACAAAGAAGAAAGAAAAATGCAATTGAAGCTCTAAGGGACAACCACAATAACTGGGTTTCTTGTCAGGACAACATATGGAAGATGCTAATCCATCATTTCTCTAACAATTTCAGTAAGGACACGCAAGAGCACCTATTTTCAGTCAACTTCAGTTCTGATAATCAGATTTCTGAAGAAGAAAATAAAGTTATCAGTGACATCCCAACTCAAGAGGAGGTCTGGAAAGTTCTCAAAAGTATGGGCTCTCTCAAGTCTCTGGGTCCCGATGGTATGCCACTTATATTCTTCAAGAAGTGTTGGGCCAAAGTAGGAGCTGAGGTAACAACTCTCATCAAACATTGCTTTTCTCCTTCTAGTATCCCTAATGGCTTGAACCACACAAACTTAGTTTTAATACCTAAAGTTAAACATCCTACGAGACCCGTAGAGTACCGATCAATTGCTCTTTACAACATTCTTTACAAAATAGTAGTCAAAATCATTGCTCAGAGACTAAAACCCATGCTAGATAATCTGGTTGACAAAGCTCAGTCTGCATTTATTCCGGGAAGACTTATTCTAGATAATATTTTAACTGCTAAAGAATTAATTCACTCTATGAATCAGTCTAACTCCATTCTAGGAGCATTTGCGCTTAAAATAGACATTAGCAAAGCTTATGATAGGGTGTCTTGGAGATTTCTAGATCAATGTATTAGAGCTTATGGTATAAAAGATGATACCTACAATCTCATCATAAACTGTGTTACTATAGCTTCTTTTTCTATCATTGTCAATGGGACACCTGAAGGGCATTTTAAAAGTGGGAGAGGGCTATGTCAGGGATGCCCTCTCTCACCCTATATTTTTATTCTATGTGCTCAAGGACTGTCGTGGATGATTCGTAAAATGGAAGCGAGTTGTCTTTATAACGGATACAGGGTCAACATATGGGCACCTGCAGTTTCTCATCTCATGTTCGCTGACGATTTTTTCTTCTTTGGCACGCTTGATGATAAAATTGTGCAAAACCTTCAAGACATTTTGTTTGTCTATGCCAAATGGTCAGGTCAACATGAAAATTTAGAGAAATCTGCCATACTATTCAGCAAAGGGGTCAGAGATGAAAGATAATGCCAAGTTGCTGAGATTCTCGGCGTCAAACAAATGGAGAGCACTGATAAATATCTGGGTTTTTGCCTTCTCAAGTCTGACTACAGAATTGATTCCTTCGAGTTTTTATTCGAGATGATGGAAAGCAAACTAGCCGGGTGGAAGCGGATTTATCTTACTCATGCAGGGAAAATCGTGCTAATCAAACATGTCCTTGGGATGATACCTCCGTATTACATGGATACCACTCTCCTCCCAAAGGCTGTTATTGCTAAACTGGAAAGGATTATTCGGAATTTCTGGTGGGGTCACAATTATACCACCAGAAAAACTCACTTCATCAACTGGAACAAATTCTTGGATGAAAAAGTGAACGGAGGTTTAGGAATCAGATCTCTGACTCATCTTAACAGAGCTCAAATAGTCAAATTAGGTTGGAGATTGATTGAAGACAGGAATTGTGTGTGGGGAGCTATAATAAAGGCTAAGTACTTTAGAGACCAATTTTTTTTGGATGCTACTGCTAACTCTAGAAGTTCATCGACATGGAAAGCAATCATTAACTGCAGAGAAGAGTTAAAAGACGGGTGCACTTGGAGTGTTGGCAACGGAGAACGAATTCATATTCTCAAAGAACCCTGGCTCTACAACCATCCCAATGGAAGCCCTGACCTAAAAGATAATATAGCTATGGCGAACATCAACAAAGTCTCGGATCTCATCCTATATGAACCCACCAGATGGATTTCCAACCTCATAAATCAAATGTTTCATCCTCACTCAGCCACTCAAATCCTAAGTACGTACCTCCCCGATGCAGAGGAAGCTACTGAAGATAAACTAATCTGGAAACCTCGCCCGAATGGTACGTTTTCTTGTAAATCTGTCATTAAAACTCAAAACTCTAAAAGAGAAACAACCTAGCAATTCATATAGTTTAAATGAATATTTTCCCTGGAAAACATTTTGGAAAGTTAGAGAAATATCCCCCAAAATCCTCATTTTTATCTTGAGAGTTTTACAGGATGGGTTAGCTATTTTTAAAAATTTAGGGAAATATGCTTCTGGCATCAATCAGGAGTGTAGGTTGTGTAGAGCAGCTATTGAAGACCTAGAACACCTCTTTTTTCATTGTCCGGTGGCTGCTACAACTTTTTTCGGCTCTCCTCTTGGATGCAGAACAGATCACTACATGGGTATGACCTGTAAACAAATCATTGCAGAATGGGTAGCTGAGAAAGGGAATTATGGAATTTTTAAGATGGGCAGCTGCATCATGTGGGCTTTATGGAAGAATATAAACATCAAGATGTTTAATGACAAGAACCAAACCATTCAGAACATCATAAAAGAAGATATCTACTGGTTTAACTACTCTACGCACCCGCTCCCTGAAGAAGAACAACAACCTCAAATATGTCATCCCAAGAATCTTGCATCAAAGTGGAAACCACCTGAGACTGATTGGATCAATTTAAATATTGATGCCGCTTTCGACAACTACAAAGGTGCCTGAGATGTTGTGGCTAGAGATGCTGATGTAAAATTCAAAGGTTGTGGTACTATGTCCCATGATATAAGGAATCCCATAGAGGCTGAAACTAGATCAGTTCTATTAGATGCGGACTTTGCAGTGATGAGCAATCTGAATAAGGTTGTGATTGAAAGTGATGCCGAGCAAGTTGTCAAGATGCTGACTGATGACACTGCCCATATTCTTGGAGATTGTACCAGTTTTTTCTACAAATCAAAGACCAAGTGAAGAAAATTTCTGAGATCATGATTGTGTTGGAAAAAACTTACCGGGCTGCAATGGAGATGAAACACAAAAACAGACTGTGGTTGTACTCAAAAGCTTTCAAGGCTCTGGTGATTTCTTTTAGACAAATATTTCTACCCTTCCAACGAGTTGGCAATTGCAACAGGTATGTGAAATATGGCCTTCGAGGATACATGAAAGCCCTACAACCGAAAATTGGATTCAAGGTTTGCACCCCTTGACCCAATCAAGAACACATGAAAAGAAGGTTCTGATGATGCTTTAGAAGAAGAGAGAAAACAGAGAAAAGAGTTTTCCAAAAGATGATATCGAAATGGGTTTGGGAGATGCTACTTATAGGGGTTTTTGCATCTGTTGGGAAAAGACATGTCTTTTCACCAACAGGTTTCTCTTCTAAAGAGATGCGTCTCTTCATCAACAGACACTGTCTGTTGAGTTTAGAAATTTCTGGAAACGTTTTCCAACTGTCCAAAACAATTGCATATCCAAAAATTCTTCCGGGGGCTACGCCCCCCAGGACCCCCCTTCGTAGCGCGGTTGAAAATATTCCAACGGATTGTTTTCAACAAAAGAGACGGGAATGCAGTGGCCCATACTCTAGCTAAGTACGCCTTAAACCATCACTCTAACATGTGGTGGTTCTCTTCCAACCCCCCTACCTGTATCGTGTCTTGTATTCAAGATGACATTCCCACTATGTAACTTTTCCTGTTTTCTTTTCTGTAGCAAAAAAAAAAAAAAAAAACCTAACAAAACATAAAGCACGACTCTAAACAAAAAAGAAAAACCGACTCTTCCTCTATTGGATGAATATGTTAGATTTGATTAGACTAGGATTTAGGAATTTGGATTCAAAGCTAAATACGTTTACGAATTGTACCAACTATTGAAGAATGCAAAAAAGATATAAAAAAATTGATGCCCTAAAACATTTGCTGCACAAAGCTGTACTTTGGGTGTTTTGCCTCAGGGCCGGCACTGCTTGACGTTGAGAACCATCAAAGAACATCAGAATAGAGTTAACAACTTTGGTAACGGTACCTAAACTAGATTCTTCAGCTATATCTTTCAATCTATTCAAAATCAGTGAAAAAAATCTCTCCAAGAGAAAACTTTTTTTCAATTCTCTTATGTTTAACCACAATCCTAACTTTATCATGATTACCAGCAACCACTTGGAAATGCCAAAATTTAATACTAGATTGAACAGTAGAATATGCATATTTTCTACCAATTAAACGTTTTAAATCGAAGATAGTGTTAGGAAGATTATCTAGTTCCCGATCTTTAGCTTATTGACCTATCAAAATCTCATCTGAATCCATAAAGACGACGAATTTCGGTATTCTTCGTTTCCATGTGAATCTTTGTTGATCTTTAATAATCCATAAAAATACAATCTAACTCTCCAAATACATATAAAAATGAACTTCGTTCCTAAATAGATCCCCATTGATTCACAACCATGTCTTTCATAATCCATGAGAGCAAGAATTGAAGAAAACAATATTTCAGGAGGTGATGTTAGAGATGGTAAATTTTTGAACTAAGAACTCCTAGATTCGTAAGAAGGAAGATGATTTTGGTATTGACAAAGGCAAAAAAAAAAAAAAGTTTTGATTACAGATACAACAATCGATCTAGGTTCAATTTTGATTGTTTTGTACAAGAACAAGAGTGTTGTTCCAGAGAGAATTAAGAACTGAAAAAAAAAACAAAATTTGAGAAGATGATGTTAGATGGTAAATTTCTGGATTTGTAAGAAACACAAGTTTTGATCACAGATTATAGGATCGCTTTTAGGTTTAAATTTGATTATGTTGTTCAAGAACAAGGAAAGAGTACTTTTCTTGAGAGGGAATGATGTGAGTGTTGTTTCTGGAGAATTTTTCTCTTTATGTATAAGTGAAGGAGGTTTCTAGGGTTTATCGAAATCCATTCTGTTAATACTGAAAAACAACTATTACTTTGTGTTGGTGGTACGTCGAGATGAGAGTTACTTGTAACAAATCATGTCTAAACTTATTTAGTGTTTTGTACACGTCGTTTCTGGTTCAAGTTGAGTTGGAAGTACAAATGATAAATGATTAGATCCTGATTTTCTTTTAGTAATGTGTTTGTTTGTTTTTAATTACAGGTTTTATTATTCATACACAATCTTTAGTGTCTAATTTCTAAGTGGAGCAAATTATTGATGTGACGTTATTGGAGCACGCATGGCAGGGCTGACCTTGAGATGTTGATGCCCCAAATTTATTTTATGAGATTATTTCCCTTCCCACACAAGGCTATATATATATATAAAAGACTGTTAGATCATTTTTTTAACACCATGAATTAACTAAGCAACACATTATTTTATTAGACTTTTTTTTTCTGAAGCATATTTATTATATTAGACCATAATTATAAGCATAAGAAAATCAAAAATAAACTCAAAGATTTACTGATTAGGTATCAAAATAGCTATTTGGGCATTTTTCAGAGCCGATTCACTAATAATAGGCTTATAATCAAGTACTTCATTTATTTCTCATTGAATGGCTATTGTAGCCAATTTAAATATTGTAGCATTGTAGATTGAAGATACGCCTTTCAATTTAAATATTCCAGTGATAGCTTTCCTTTTAGACCTGAAGGGACACCTACAAATCATTATATATAGTTGACATAATTTTTTTACGTTAATGAGTATCGATGATTCACTTTTCAAGATGATCAAAGCTTCAGCATACTTTGTAAGTTTTAATGTTTTGCGATGCCACCAATGTGTATTGATCTTAGAGTAGCATACGTCTTGTTTGATGGTGAAATGTTGATCATATTTCCCGGTACTGGTGGTGATTAGTTTAAATGGCTAATATGACATTTGCAGACGCCAGGAAATATACCATGGGATCTGCACAATTATGGAGTTGATCATTATTATACCAACCATAGGACCATTTGGAGGGGTTCATGGTGGGAAGTTGGCACAAGAATGGGTAAGAATTCTTATATTTGATTCAGTTATTATTGAATCTAATCATAATAACCCATGTATAATAATTTAGTCCCTCAAAATACATATATCATTATAATTAATGATTCATTATATGCGTTTCTTTTCTTTTTAAAACAAATAATTATTTAATAAGATGATTAATGAATTAATAATT
The DNA here is from genome assembly GCA_023529315.1 of Papaver bracteatum. NCBI lineage: Eukaryota > Viridiplantae > Streptophyta > Magnoliopsida > Ranunculales > Papaveraceae > Papaver > Papaver bracteatum. Next base: position 630,767 of record JAJJWX010004491.1, read on the forward strand.
CGTTAAAGAGAATAATTTGCGTTGTATTGTCTTAAATAAATGACATAATGCATTAATTCCATATATATACATACAAGAAAGTGTAAAAACATCGTTCCCTTTCCATAATGTGTTTTGTTAACATGTCATCATTCTGAAAGTTTTTGAACGGTTTTCATCAAAAGATGAAAAACCAGCCGCAGTCTCGTCGCAAATCTCTCCAGATTTTTTTTCTTCCCTTGTAATAGATTAGCACTACTAATTATACCAACTATTGAAGAATTTATGGACAAAAAAAATCATGATGCCCAAATTTGTACTTTGGGTACTTCACCTCAAGGTCGGCACTGCTTGACGTTGAGAATCATCAAAGAACGTCGGAACAGAGATAACAACTTTGGTAATAGTACATAAACCAGATTCTTCAGCTATATTTTCCAATCTCATCAAAATCAGTGACAAAATCTCTTCAGGAGAAAACAATTTTTCAACTCCCTTATTTTTAACCACAAACATAGCTTTATCATGATTTCCAGCAACCACTTGTCAAAACTTAACACTGGATTGAACATTAGAATTTGTACATTTTCTACTAATTAAACGTTAAAAATTGAAGATAGTGTTAGGAAGATTATCTAGTACATGATCTTTAGCTTCTTGACCTATAAAAATCTCAGCTGAAGATAATGCAATACATGATGTTAGAGATGGTAAATTTTTGAACTAAGAATTCCTAGATTCGCAAGAAGGAAGATGATTTTGATATTGAGAAAAGCAAAAAAAACAAGTTTTGATTACAGATAAGATAATCGATCCAGGTTCAATTTTGATTGTTTTGTACAAAAACAAGAGTGTTGTTCCAAAGAGAATTAAGAATTGAAGAAAACAAAAAATTGAGAAGATGATGTTAGATGGTAAATTTCTAGATTTGTAAGAAACACGTACAAGTTTTGATCACAAATTATGCGATCAACTTTAGGTTCAATTTTGATTGTGTTGTTCAAGAATAAGGCAAAAGCGTTTTTATTGAGAGGGGATGATGTTTTGAAATGTGAAGAAGAAAGGGGCGGAAAATTGATTTATACTCGAACTAAAGCCATGTTTTGATGTGTCCACTAAATTGGAGGTCCAAAAGGTTTATGTCCAAACAACCCTCTATAAAACTGATTATTTTCTCTTTTGTCTAGGGAATTTCGCTATGTACTTATAGGTGAAGGCGGTTTCTAGGATTTGTTAACATTAAAGAACAACAATTAGTTTCTGATAGTGGTATGTCGATATGAGAGGTACTCCACTTGTAGCGAATTTTGTCTAAACTTATTTGGCGTTTTGTACACCTTGTTTCTGGTTCAAGTTCAGTTGACAATATAAATGATGAACGATTATATCCTGATTTTCTTTTAGTAATGTTTGTTTATTTTTAATTACATATTCAGTGTTTGATTTATAAATGGAGCCAATTATTGATTTGATAATATTGAATCATGCCTGACTGTATTAAGATAAATAGTCGTAGTCAGTCTGTTGAATATAGTCATGGTTGTTATGCACTTGTGTGCAGGTTGTGTGAGACCTATAAAGACTCACTTGTCCATCTGTTTCTGCAACCTAAGAATTCTTTATGTGATAACTTTTCATATCAATTCTAAGATTCTAATAGCTTTATTATGGTATCAATCAGGACGATCCAGACCAAAATGTTCTAAAATTTTTCTATAAAATTTCATCATCACAGTTGTGATTCTACTTCTTCTTTTCACTAATCTCATCAATTTCAATCAAAATTGTTTCTCAGATCTTCTTCCTGCTACTGATTCTCTCTGTTTGTTAATTTTTGATCAACTATGGCGACAACTAGAAGTACGGAAAATCAAACTCATCTTTCACAGATTGATTGGAATCACAACAATAATCCAAGTTCTTCCATTGCTGGTAATATGGTGATTTAGGTATTCCTTCAACAAAAAATTTATTACCTTGCCAATATCAATAATTTTGTTTCTCAAAAGTTAGATTCTTCTAATTTCTTGCTATGGAAAGATCAAATTGATTCGATGATTTGATCGGTTACATTAGAAATTCAAGAATCACTTGAAATTTTTTTAGAAAAATGTATTACAATTACAAACCTAAGTAGTTGTATTGGATAAAAGTAGATTGCTTTGTATCTAGTTGTTTGAATTCTACGTTTACTGATACTATTTGTATAGACATTCGTGGTCTTTCTTCCTCAAGGGAAATCCGGACTGAAATGACGAGGGTACCAAGTACACCACAATATTTTTGATATCAACCTATGAGTATGATACCTTGTGTGATCGTCTACGGAAAAATAAGTCGAGATAATGCAACAACAAGATAATCACTTGATAATAGTTACGGTACAGGACCAATTTACTATTGGATCAATATCAAGTGCTTTGGATTAACGTACAATGTATTTACTTTTAATTATAACTAAAACAATAATTATAATTGCGAAAAGTAAAAGTCAAGATACATCAAAATTTTGTTAACGAGGAAACCGCAAGTACAGAAAAACCCCGGGACCTAGTCCTGTTTTGAATACTCTCATAATTAATCCGCTATACAAATACACTACCAACTTCGTATAGTGGAGACCAAGTAAACTACCCCTAGTTACCTAGTTTCCTCAGTATCCATGCCAATCTATCCAACACACGTGAATCCTAAGATAAAGTTCACTATCTAAAGTTGATTCAACCTCTCTGAAGACTTTAAGCACTCAACCCTTTCGATCGTCTTCCGGACAATAAATGACTAATCTGTTTGGTAACCACTTTCCTATCTCAAGAAATCAATTAGAGATATTTGTCGTTGAGTGTGACAAATGCTTTTCTGTTCAAAATCAATGAAACAACTTTGTCGGGTTTTAGATCTTCCAAGATATGGATTTAAAAAGTTAACCAAATCAAGTCAAATAAAACTACCATATTCAGATACTAAAGAGTACTACCGAATGATAGCTTGTCGATCTAAATACGACTAGTTAATAATCAGTCTATCAAAAGATAAAGTACATCTAATCTGATCCCAGCCAATCAAGTTTGTGCATGAACAAAATCACGAAGATACAAAACCAATAAGAAAAATCTTTTTGTCTTCAATCTTCAATAGTATTTTGTACCTGCACAATAATAAACTTAATTCCTGACTTATTTATTACGCCCCCAATTTTTACAATCTTATTCTTGTTTTATATTTATCAGCTACTGCCTGCTAAGGGATGCATAATCCTCTGACTTCATTTTATTTTCTTGAAAGAATTGTAATACAGAGGCTGCAAAGATTTGGTTTTAAGGACAACTATAGATTCAGATGTCTTAAATATAGATGGAGGAGACCTAATCTATAATAAAAATATCAAAATACCCTTTAATAATTAATCAAAATCAAAAACTAAACTTAATAAAAAAAAAAAAAATCTCGACCCTAAACAAAAAAAGAAAAGAAAAGAAAAAACCGACTCTTCCCCTGTTTCTCCTCCGTCCTCTTCTTCCTCTTTTTGATTGGATGAATATGCTAGATTTGATTTGGGAATTTGAATTCAAAGCAAAATACGGTTGGGAAACCAATATTTATCAACCGTAAATCAATTCTACAGTTGGGAATTCATATATTTATCAACTGTGAAAATTTTTTATTGTTGGAAAAATATGAACTCCTAATCATGTATAGTTTTTACGGTTGGAAAATCTAACCGTATGTTAAATTTTTGTAAAACAAAATACAAAATTTTCCCAACTGTAAGTTACTCTAGATTTATCTACGGTTGGAAAATGTGAACTCCCAACCGTTTGTTGTATTTGCGGTTAGGAAACTAAGTTCAATTTTCAAAACAAAAAAAAAATCAAAATATTTTGATTTCTCATTTTCAAACACTAATTTTAAATAAATTATTAGTCTAAATCACTAATATTAATTCGTTTAATTAATCTAATTTTTAATACTAATAAATCATTGGCATTTTAGCCATTAGAAAAACAAATAGGATAAACAGTTTTATTGATTGTTAGTTGATAACCAAATTATGTCTTCTTATGAGCCCTCAAAACCAAATACTTGGAGCCCCTATAATAGGATTCTTTTGAAATCTACTTCCGACGAAGGTTTTACAGAAGGATTTTGGAAAAATGGTTATAATGTTCCTGATTTACAAAAGGAGTTGTTGTAAAGATTCCTTTAGATAATTATTTCGACCCTCTCAATCAATTGCGGTTACACATGGGTATGTGAAATAATTCCTTAAGAGTACAATGAAGTTATATAACAATGTGATTGTATTCAAGGTTTGTATTTTGTAGTTTACCCTTGAAGAAGTAATAGGAATTTTATGATGCTTAAAATGATAAAACATATTTTTTTGATAATTATTGAATGAGGCAACACCTTCACTAGGAGGATTCATGTTCATTTAAGATGCCTCTTCATCTCCAATAGACATCTCTGACTATGGCTGTCAATGGGTCTGGTTCCTTTTGGATACCATTATATTTGAAACCTAGCCCGAATATAAAAGTCAGTAAATTACGATGGTACCGTGTGCACAACAATCTTCTCGATATCAACTATATATAGACACACCTTGTGTAATTATACCAAAACAATAATGGCCAAAAAATTACTTCAACAAGATGTAACTTAGTATAAAGTCAAAGTTCGAGACAAACTGACTATGGGATTGTACCAAGTGGATTAACGTACAAGTGTGTATTTATTTTAGTATAAAGATTAAAAAAAATATATAATGCGGAAGTAAAGTAAATCATACAACACACATGAATTTGTTAAGGTGGAAAACTGTCTGGCAGAAAAAACCCGGGACCTAGTCAAGTTTTGAATACTCGTATAAATAATCCGATATACAGATTGATTACCGCAACTTCGTATAGTTGAGAACAAGTATACTAACTCCAAGTTACCTAGTTCCTTTATTATTCACGTGCCTACAACCAATATGGTCTACGTACGTGAATCCCAAGACGGAGTCCACTATCTTATGTTGTTTCACTTGCTGTGAATACTTTCGCATTCAACTCCTTTGGATCGTAACTCAAAACAACAAAGAACTGAATCTATTTTAGTAACCAACTTAATTATCAATCTTGCAAATCAATCTTTAGATTAGAAATAAAGGCTATATACCGTTTAGTCAATACAAACATTCGTCAAAGATCTAACCAAGAAAAATTATTATCGAAGTAATCAATCTCACGGAAACAAGCTCTATCTAAGCAAATTAACAAAAAGAAACGGCTAGACAGTTTTCTCGATCTTTCACAAGTCTTAAGTCTATCAAGTTATACTACTTGTTTGGATCCCAGAGAATCAAGTGTGCAAGAAGAATCACAAATATCATAAACCAAAAAAACAAAAGTTTTCAATCTTCAATCTTGGAAGTAAACGCTACAATAACAACTTGCTTCTATTATTAATCAACATACATAAAAGGGAGCTTGTCAACGTTGATTGATCAACAGTTCCATATACAAATCTTGAATCACTATATTTGTAATAGTCAAGTCCTCAAACAAACTTGGCTGGCCTTATATCAGAAGAGAAAGACCAAAAATAAACAAGTTTGATTTATCAAGGATAACTATATAGTTAGTAATTAATCAAATCAATATATCGAAAAATTAAAATAGCAACACGATTTAGTATCCCTACAAATGTACTACTAAAAGATTATTGATCACAAAGAAGACTTTAATGAACGCAACACAAGATGTTTCATATAATTAGATTACTCGTATCTCTTAACAAATTGGCTTCCCACACGATCAATCAATATGTGCTTTGGGGAATGAGTTTGTAAGAATACCACTATTTATAATGCTATGACCAAGGCTTCAGTTGAAGACAAGGTAATAACCAAATCCGAAAGTTTTTAAGATATAAAATAAATATTTATTTCCGAATTTTGACAAGTACCAAGTATATTCCAACAAATAGACCTATATCACTCATAGTTGGCAACTAATATTATCTAGCACACATCCATATACTTTATTAATATAGTAACTAGAGATATGGAAACCTCTAAGATATGGTACATACATTTATGATATTTAAAAGGTATTGAAAATTCGATTTCAGGATCTTGCCTTGAGTATCAAAGGAAAGTACTTGAACATTAAGTTATTAGAGCTTAGCACATGTTAAATCATTAAATTGAAATTCATAAATAATTTCAATCTAACCCATGTCCATTTCGATGTCTGTGAAAACCCTAAGATAACAAACATATTAAAAGTGCCAAGTCACAATTAGGATCAGTCCTGGATTATATCTTAATTAGTGATCGGTCCTGAATTAGATCTTTGAGATCATTTTGGGATTAGATCCTGCTGGATAAGGATCAATCATACATAAACTGTACTTTGTAACTCTGTATACTCAAGTTTTAGAAAGAACTTGTGTATGAATTCTTGATACTTTGATCATAGTATAATGATCTAGTCACTTATCCGGAAGCAATTATCAGATTTTTTTTTTTTTTTTAGTTTCCACAACCACAGTCCCCACAAATATATATCATTAAGTTCAAGTTCAAAATAGAACTCTCCCCATGTATTTGTTATTCCCTACACAAAACAAGAGAACAACACAAAACAACCTTTACCAGAGAAAAGTCAAGATATGATCTTAACCATTACTTGCCACAAGAGATATTAAAACCTAAACCACTCGTGGGTATATCGAAAGTCCAAATTATAAAACATAAATCAATATTAGTATATGTGACTCATATATAAGTTAAATCACCATCATATTCTTATAAGTTGAATATATAAGTTAATAACAATGAGAAACGATGCTTGTTACAAATAATTAACGTCACTTTTCTCATTGTGTTATTTATAATAGCCAAGAAGGATTTGATACTTGTATAACCAATCATGTTTGGAAATTATTATTTATTATTGTTAACCCTTATGCTAATTAACTCAACAAAATCTACTTAAATGTGTACCTATTGGATTTATAAGTCACATAAATGTTCCAAAACAAAAGCTCAACCAGGTGCATAGTTACTTCTAGCGGAGCTAGAAGTTTACCTGCCTGCATATAGGGATAATCGCACTTGTAAAATGCATCATTACAAACATTATTATGATAAGTCATTTGCATTTTTTTTCCTCACCCTCGACGAAGCTTAAATGTTAGCAAATCTTACATAAGTTATAAAAACAAATGAGTTTTACTTTTTCTAATACTTTCTCAATCTTCTTCTTTGGCGTCAATCATTTTCTCAATATTCTCAAATGATTCTCTAGCCATGCCTAACTTCTCCATCAAAACATTCCAATCACCTAATATGTTACTCGGACAAAATCGACATTTTCTTATGAGCTTCCTCATATAACTTACATTTTTCATGTTTTTCCTGTAACATCTTTTTATGATCCTATGAAAATATAGCATATGCGAGCATTTTCTTGATCAGTTCCCCCTCTTGTACTTATATCTCCATCTCTAATTCTTGAGATTCCTTAGTGGAAGCAATTTTATTTTTGTAATACTTCCTTTATATTCTTCTTTGAGTATATTTTCTTCTTGACTAATATTACTTTTTCTCCAAGTTCAACCAACGGTTTTATTCATTTAACATATTTGTTTTTATGATTTTTTTTCCTTTATAACCATGTTCTTCTAGTATAACGAAATTAGGTATTGTTGGTTTTGGATGTTGAGAGAGAGAGAGAGAGAGAGAAATTATAACGAAGAATCACCCTCATGCTCATCTATTTATATGAAGAGGAATCAGAAGACTAGTAACATCAAGAAAGGAATATTTGTTCCATTTATCAAAAAATAGATACTTGTTTTCTTTATCAAGAATAATAAATGAATCACTTTGATCATCTTGAGGAATTTGTTCTTGATGATTACTTGAAAATTTTCGAGTAAACAAGAAAGAAGGAAGACAAACTTCTGACCAACCTTAGTTGAAAAAAAAATTAACGTATAACACTATATTAAAGTTAACAAATAACGAAAAGTGAAATAAACTCAAAAGCGTGTTAAAAAAAATGTCACTATTCTAGTAAAGAGCATGCGCCAACAGTAATACCCATGAGTGTGAGGTTTCTAATCCTTGTGATCTAGATTTTTTATAAACTCAAGAAAACAAAGTTGAAGCTAATATAAAATTTTAGTACTTACAAGATTAATGAGAAATAAAGGCCATGAGCATGGTAAACCTGTCGATTCCAATAAATAAATAAAAAGATGCAAATATTCTTATGAACTTTTTCATTGTAATCAAATTAGTTTTTTTTTTAATTATTATTAAAGTAACTAAACCTCTCTTTTTTTGTATTTGAATTAATAATTCTGATGCTTTGGTATACTCATGCGAGAAATTAAAACGCCGACGAAGGCATAAATAAAACACTTATTTTCTCACGATTCTTTCATGTTTGTCTTCAAACTTTTTTGCTATATTGTGTTTGTGAGGTTTTTTGTGTTGTGTAGGTACAGTTTCATCTTCAATGTGTTGTACAATTGCCTCATATATATATATAAAGAGGGGTTATATTGAGGCATTAGATAGAGAGGCGTTAACAAAGAGAGTAAACGAGATTGAAGGACATAGAAGGTCGTTTATTTTCCGGAAGTTGGAAGGATTGAATTTACTCTGACATGGAAACTCTACTGATTATAGTGAAGAGGAGTTCTTCCAGAGATAGGGAGGCATTACTTTCAGAGAACTACCCACATCACATATATATATCGCTAATTGGGCGTTAGAGAGTTGGTGGGCCACGATAATAATGGCTAGACAACACTCACTAATGACGACATCAAGGATTGAACTGAAATAGGGGTGAGATCCCAACCACTAGTTGATAACCAAGGATATATCATGGCCACTGGATGACACACCAGATACTAGTGCTGTATAAAGATTGATATTTTTTCCTACGAACATTGTACATATATGTTATATTCTTTTTCATTTATTTTTATTTTTTGGGAGTGAAGTTATTAATGAACTATTGTTTTATTTTATTATATTGCCCTAGGTTTTTTTTACTTTTTACTTTTGAGAGGAAAGATACTAATTCTATTAAAGAAAAAGATACTCACAAGATAAAACATCTACTACTTAGAAATCTCAACCCAGTAAATGTTTCAATTAAAACAACAATGGGTAATAATCACAATAGCCACATTTGATTTTTGAACCTCTTACTAGCCCTAACTTCAAGTTCACAGTAGTCTCACCCACATAATGCACTTGAGGCACCCTACATTTCCAAATATTGTTATTGGTTCGCAAAACATGAAATTCGAGAAAAGTTAAACAAGAAGAAAAAAACTTACCAATCTATGCATTTCCGGAGTATAGGATGATTGTGTAGATAGTATATGATCATATTGGCCGAATGTTTTGCATGTCAAAGATTATTGAACCGAAGATGTCTTTTGTGCACAAATCTAAGAAACTTTCCCAACTATGAAAAATAAAATTCCTTTAATAACATCAACTAAATTCATTGACGTTTTCCAGACCCTTTTAATGAAATCTAGTTTTACCATGTTTGTAGAGATTACCAATTTAAGACCCGAACCATTCCAATTAAGTAACTATATCATGAGTATGTTTCCCCCAATAGACACATAATATTATTCTCTATTAGTAGAAAGTGGGTTTAACGTAAAGGTACTTCTCTGAGGCTTATTAGTCATGACTCCCAATCATAAGAAAATATTATGGGACTGAAGATGATTTTCAATGCAAATGTAAGAAACTTCCCAAGTTGTAACATCATATAGAGTCGCTGCCTTTACATGATTGTGAAGTATAAATTAGTTAGTGAAGGGTAGAATCTACAACAAGCAAAGATTCAACAAGGTTAATTATGCATAAAATAAATGAGAAATATAATATGTCATGGTTAAAAATTTATGTTACCTCCAAGAAGAGAAACTCATAACCAAATTTTTGGATAACTCTTCATACCTATAGTTAGTAAATATGGTAAAAGAATATTAACATTTCTGAGTCCGTTCCTACTGATTATCTACATCAGTGACCAATGGTATTTTCTTCCTTCTACCCATTTCTAATTTTGATGAAGGGGAATAGGGTTTAGTGCATATGGTTCCCTACTTATGTTTTCCCTTTCTTAAATATCTTATAAGAAACATTTAGGATTAGGCTTTAGGGATCTCAGTTGTTTAGTATTTACTATATGCCCAGCCTATAAGGACAATCATTATTTGTTGAGTAAATTAGTGTTTGGGTCCTAAGTTTGTCCGTTTTAGTATTTGGGTCGTTGACCCGTTAGTCAACTACATCACTTGGTCAATCCGTTAAAATCACTTGGTCAATCCGTTAGTCAACTATATCTCCATTAAAAAGAAGCAGGTCCGCTTCAAATTTATCAATTTCACTCGTTATAAACCTTAAGAGCATCTCCAACAGTGGGTGTAAAAAATCCTACGTGGAAGTCTAATTAAGACCTTTATATATGAGATTTTACACATACAGTAAATATAGGACCTCACGGTTAAGAAACTATCTCCAATAGTGAAGGGTTTAATCTTTAGAATATTTTGTATGATAAAATCCTAACCGTTTATTTTTACTTTAACTAATTTCAAAATAAATGAAAATATGACGTGGAGGTGCAAGTGAAGGTGTAAATAAGACTTTCTTGAACACCTTCATATTTATTTTCACATCCCTCCTAGTTTGTAGGACCCAACCATTGGAGATGGATTCATGTTAATTGGGGGTCTAAAATCCTATGTGTCATGAAAAATTAAAAACTACACCTTCTATTGGAGATGCTCTAAGGAAAGTAAGCTACTGAATCCGAAGACTCAAAGTTAGATTTTTGAGCATTGCGTGCTTGATTCTTAAAAAGTGGATTATTGTTCTCAAACTGGATTTTGGGATCTTCTCAAATTTGAGATGATGGCTGCTGTGATGATGAGATATTGGTAGGGGAGTTAATGGTGGTTGCAGCGGTGAGGTAGGGGAAGCTTTGTGATGGCTTGATGCAAGAGGAAAAATCAGAAGTCGAACCCTTACAACCACCAGATCAATTAAGTCAACGATCTGAAAATGATATGAAAGTTTATAATGGTTCTCACCAAAAAAATTGTTCCCGTAGGTAGTAGGTTGATGGATTTAGGGCGAAGAATTGGGGAATATTAGGAGTCGGAATTGGTGGCTAAACTTGGGTTTAAATTGGTTAAATTGGACCATAGTTTGTGTGTATTTTTGCACCATTGCTCTGTTATTAGAAGACAATCGGAGATGAAGAAAAACAGAAGGGTAAAAGTAAGTGATTTAATGTTTTAGGTTAAATTAAGGCACTCGATTTTTTAAGTTTTTGTTTGTTTGAAGATGTGTTAGTGATGTAATCAGTGGTAGTGAGTTGAATTTGTTTAAAGTTCAACTAAATGATGCGAGTATATTGTATTCAATTTTTCATTTTTTTCCCATTTCCATTAGTTCTAAGGAGAGATTTGATTCTGATGAATATCTCCTCATCGTTACTGAGCATGATTCGATTGTGCTGATAAAATATTTGATTATTTTGTGGTTTTTTCATTTTTATCATGCGGAAGGCTGGCGGTTTCTTTTTAATGGAATTTTGCTAACGGACGTTAATTATTTTAACGGATTGACTAATTAAGCTAGTTGACTAACTGGTCAACGACCCAAACACTAAAACGGACAAACTTAAGACCCAAACGCAAAGACATACCAAAATCTAGGACCCAAACACTAATTAACTCTTATTTGTTATTTTTTTCTTGGAAAAAAATGTATTGTATGAAAGAAAATATTACAGGTTTTGTAGAAGAAAATCAGAAGTAATTCCTCAACAATCAGTACAAGTATTAGATTATCTACAATGCTTAGCTGCTTTATCAACCAAATAGTTAAAGTTTATGCTAAGATAACTAGTTTTAATAAAAGAAAAAGAACCCAACAAGACGTAATAGTCGTCTACGACGAAACTACTCAAAACAACGTGAGTTGTTATTTTTGTTCTTTAAATAATCCATTACTTATTTGCATCACTGCAGAGACCAACGAAATCCACATTCTTCATTATCGCCCACTGAATGGTTTCTAGGAATGCCATACTTTCAGCCTCTTTTGTATTTCTGGGTAGGCCTTCGGTGGTCTTGCATCCCCTATGGGCACCTGTTGCGTCAGTTATAAAGAGTCCAATTCCTGTTATGTTAGTATTATCATCAAATGATGCATCACAATATAACAAAGACTAGTCATTGGGGAGGTTCTTTGAATTTTGATAAAAAGATAAGTAGTGTTTGAGCACTTGCAATGTACCACTATTGATTGTTTCATGTTGAGTATTATCAGCAAGACTTGGTTGTACAATTGCTAGGACTCCTCTTCTTTTTGACGGGACGGGTGTTGTATGAGCTTCGTCCGAGTGACATCGTGGAAGCTAATCTCTTCTTATACTTTGTCGCGTTCTGGTCATGATCCTCTAAATAAGGAAGGGAGACAAGATGTATCTTGGCTGGTGGTTTATGACCCTATGTGGCTCTGCAACGCTTTTGACTAGATCATGAATTCTTTGGAGCCTTTCTAAGTTTTCTCTAAGTTTATCCTAAACGAATTTTGGAGAAAATATTCGTCCGAATCTCCAAGTTCAAATCGTAATCTGGTCCCCGATGTCCTTGAGAGTGATAAGGTTGACTGGATGGTTGCTCATTTTCTCTGTCGCGTTCTTAACGAGCTTCATCTTCTCTGGTGAGGTCGATTACAAACATATTGGATCTCTCTCGTGCTATTCTCATCAATTTTAGTACTCATTTTTTAGGAAACATGTACTCGATCTAGATTCGTAGAATCTATCCCTACTAGTAACTCTAAAGGCGTTTTCAGATAAGTCTGGATATCAATATGAGATTTTGCAAGATTCTTTTGAGTCCTTAAGAGCTCGCTTTGGTCCTTACCCAATGTTTTCAAGGATCAGTAGTAGATTTTCATGGAAATACATTACCGGTTGATAAGTGCATAATTCATATGATTTTAGTGTCCATTCCATACTTGTTTTAGCTATTATTCTTGCATGTATTCGTATTATTACTCTTGTTTTCTCTTATTTGCTTCTATTAGGTGAATCATCCACAAAGGATCTACAAAGTTCTTAAAATATCTAGGAAGAGAAGTATTCCAAGTATCCAAGTGCCAAAGTCCAAGAGAGGTGGAAGAAAAACGACGAAAAGGAGCAAAACACTCATAATCGAGAGAAGGGACAAAGTACGATCATAAGTAATTCAAATCAAGGATTTCTTGTCACTATATTTAATATAATTGAAAGATAAAAAAGAATGAAAAAATAATGAGGTCATTCTGAGTTCGGATCAAGAAGTTGTGGCCAAAACAGTTTCTATTGGATACCGAAGATAGTGCAGTTCGTGAACTGGGTTTGCGGACGAGGTTCACAGACGTATTTCCGAAAATATCTGCTGGAATTTGAAGTTTGCAGACTGGGTTCGCGAACTTAGCAAATGGGAAACGTGTATTCACACCTTGGAAAGCCTAGGGGCACGTTTGGGAATGTTATTTCGTTATTTCAAATCGGGTTCCTAAACCTAACTAAATACTTGGAGACCAAGCAATGTAAACCTATAAAAAGGTATTAGGTTGTGTGAATAGAGGATATATCATCTCATATCACAATTTCTACATCAAAACCTAGGGTTTACCCCTTTAGGGGGAAACCACCATGATTCATTTTCTTTGTAATATGAGTAGCTAAATCCTTCGTTGATTAAGGATGAATTCAATGTTCCAAGAGTGAAACTTTATTAATAATACAAGTCTATTTGAGGTTTTAATCGTCATCGTTTTTTTTCATTATATCTAGGGTTTATGACTGATTCTTAGATTGGTTTGGGTGCACAACTAGATTATTCTATTAATCATTCTATTGCTAGTAGAGAGTTGAGAGATCCGTAATTGTCGTGCATCTCCTACACAAGTAGAAAACATGAGACCTTGCAGAGGGATTATGTAAAGAAATCGTGTGTGGAAACAACACCAGTAAGTGAACCGAGCGTACTGAGTTTAACTGCTGGGATCAAACCTAAATTCACAAATCTTAAAGTGTTCGATCGAGTTACACCTTGTAAGCGTACCTCAAGGAGGCTTAGTTGAATAGAATTTGGTGACTAAGCGTACCTGTTATCCGATGATATAAGGAATTTTGGGGATAGCTAAGCGTACCTGCTATTCTACGGTTGGTGATGAATGGTTCTAACGGAAGATAAATAAGTATTCTAATCATGTTAACTCTTGGTAACGACGAAGGATTCCTTAATCATCTATTTTCTTTATTATCGTCTCTCTATTTATCTTAAAACAAACCCCCCCTCCCCCCCTCCCTTATTTACTTTACTTTATCTTTCTATTTAAAATAACCTATAAATTACACAACTCTCTGTGGGAACGATCTCTTACTACCGCTGTATTACCAGTTAATTAATGGGAAATAATTTATTAATTTTTTGAGCCTACGACACCCCATACACCGTCGCGTTATAGGGAGAGATCCAGGTGATCCGGTAAGCACTAACCTATTTACTAAGGTCAAACACTTATTTGAGAGAGAAAAATACTAGTAGGGATAAATCTCTCGGATAAATTAGTTATGGATTTATAAAGTGAATGAATGGAACGTTTTTGTGTTTGTATTGGTTGAATTGGCTGCCTTCCTAAAATAAATCATGATTAAGATATTTAATTAAGTGAACAACCTCCCACTGTGGTCTCCAAAATGTAGTTACCTAAAATTGGTGAGAGTCTAAAGTGAGATTCTAGGGTTTCTGAAAGTGAGTTACGGGAGGTTGAGCACGAACAGTCTTCGCCTAAACCACGCACAGTGGTCATTCAAAGGCTTCTTTAGTCACATGAGAGGTTAGGTCTGGTCTTAGATAGGGATGGAAGCATATGAAGAGAGAGATCATAGAATTTTAGGGTTTGAAGAAGAATTGCTCTGAGATTTATGAGAAAATTGTGTGTTAGTTTGGATAAATAAGGGACCTATTTATAGCTGAATTCTCTAATCTCAGTTGGTGAAGATAGGGATTGCTTGTCGTCCGGAACACTTCTCCCATCTCTTCAATAATAGGTAGAGATAAACTAGGTTGAGTTTATCTCATTATTCCATCACCTTTACTCCCTTCTGCGGTGAGAAATTGGTCAGTTATTTCTCACACATGCCTAGACCGCCAGACCAAAACCCAAATTGATATTCCCCATTTATGTGAAGTTGAGTCAGACTTTGTGATGATATGTTGAGAGGAAAATATTCTTTATATCCGAGTTGGCCAAGATAGAGAGATATTCTATGATTTGTGACAGTGACTATGATATATGGTCATGTGAAAAGGAATGGAATGCCTCAGAAATCGTATGTAGAGTGTGAGAGGAGCTGAGGTTGGGATCCCTCTCTCCATGTTCGGTTAAATATGTTATATGGAGATCTTATTATTACCTGTGGGTCCATTTTTTGAGCATGCAGAGCTCAAGGGAGCTTAACCATGTTTCTGGATTGACGTGTACATTTCAGGCCTAATTTACTAGCAGTGAGCGTGTTTGAGACGCTGAGAAATAGTCTCGAGACCTAGGTGAGGCTTGTGCCTGAGTCTTATGACTATATAAGACTCTTCATTCGGGATAACTCAGTTCGGATGAGGTCATCTGAGATTTGGATGACGCGACTGAGGCTGTCTAAGATTTGGCTAACGCGACTGAGGATGTATGAGACTTGGCTGACACGACTGAGGCTGTCTGAGACTTAGCCGATGCGACTGAATCTGTCTGAAATTTAGCTGACATGGCTGAGTCTATCTGAGACTTGGATATCGTGACTGAGTCTTTCCGAATTAGCTTGCATGGGACATGTTCAGGAGAGAAAGAAGGCTTTCACTCCCAATAATATCTCTGCAAGGCTTTACCTCACTTGTCTATGACCAGCGTATCTTGAAGAGATGTTATATGAGTCAATTATATCCATATAATGGGAAAGGATGTTCTTGGAGTCTGTCGAATTGGTCCAGAGGCAAAATAATCAGTGTGCACGTGGATGTCCTATGAATTATTTGGAAGCCTCGGTAAGTCGAGTCAGAGCCTAGAGTAGACATGGCCAGTGTATCTCGCGATGATGTACTTGGAATCATTCATTTATCTCAAATAGGGTGATTCGTGCTTACAGGAGACATGTATTTCTCCGCTCTGGGTCATAAGTCTGCGGGAGATGTTTTTACGCATCTACAAATCCTACGTCGAGGATGTATACTAGGAATCATGGCATCACAATCAGCTGCGTCTCGTGAAGACATGATGGAATTGCGGTTGTTCTGGTTCATAAGTCTGTTGGGGATGTTTTACGCTCTACAGAACCTACGTGACAAACAATATCTCGTCGAGGATGTGCGCTAGGA
Organism: Papaver bracteatum; assembly: GCA_023529315.1. Taxonomy (NCBI): domain Eukaryota; kingdom Viridiplantae; phylum Streptophyta; class Magnoliopsida; order Ranunculales; family Papaveraceae; genus Papaver; species Papaver bracteatum. Next base: position 647,222 of record JAJJWX010004491.1, read on the forward strand.
ATCATGACATCATGACTAGCAGTGTCTCGCGGGGACGTTTACTATAAATCGTGGCTCTAGGTGTCTTGAGAGTCGATTTTTGTCCTATGGTCTTAAAATGATAGTAATTTTACCCCTTATTCAAATTTCACCATCTACAAGTATATAACACTAGTTCAAAGTCCACTGAATTAAATAAAAGATACTTCCATGGTTATAAAACAAAAGTTGAAGGAGTAAAAACAAGTGCCTAAATAATTAAGGAGAACCAGCTTAACTAAGCCTAAAATCACTTCTTTATTTGAAATTATCATCTATCTTTTATTTATTTGAACAATTTTGCTTTTCCAATTGGATAATAAAACCAACATAAATCAAATACCGCAAACAAGAAAACAAAATTAAAGAAATATAATTTTACGTCCATATAAAACACATCATCGTCATTATATATTTTTAACTTATCGGCTACTAGATCTAGATCGATATACAAAATCTAATTTTACTTTTTTTTATTTTTATTTTTCAATGTGAGGGAGTGTCAACGGGTCTAAGCAAACTTGAATATTAGTAAGATTTGAGTAGATAATACTAATTAAACATTATAAATCGACCTAAATAGTATATACAAATATCTTCCATGAAATCTATATTAAGCATTATGCATAAAGTAAGCCAAATAGTCATGTCCAATATACTTTCCCATCAGCCTGATAAATGCTAGGTAAACGTCTACATAAATAACTTGTATGGTAGATTAAAACAGCTAATTCAAAGTATTGTTCAACGTAAGAATTGGAAGAGAACTATTTATCGTGAAATTGTAACTCCTAACTATTAATACAAATTTAAAACCCCAATATGATTGATACCAGCCAATGTGGCTTACTTTTAACCCGGTTATACATTTCTTACAAGTCTATATTATAATATATGCATATGTCAAAAGTACTTACTTATTTCACAAATACTGAAGCAAATGATTGTGTCAATTGTGACTAGCTAGCTTAATAAAAGCATACATATCAAAATGACATCTTCCACCTGGTAAACTGTCAGAGATTGGTTTGGACAACCCTGATTATTTCAAATGAACCTTTGCTTGGTTGATATTTTGAGTATTACAAGTTTTCTATTAATTCTTGCATGTTTTTAATATACAGTACAACATAAAGGTTAGCATTTTCACCATACACACCCAAGTAACACCATTTATACAAAGTATCTCACTTCCAATCAAACATCTAGAATGCAATTGAATATAACATAAATTTGAAGTAGAGTTACCAAAAGGCCTATTTGAAGTAGTGGTTTTCTTATAGATGCATTTCTGTTTTTGATTTGATCTCAATTGTCTATAATGTTAGTGCTCATTTTTGTACTTATTATGGTATTTTATGTGCTTGTAGGTGTTTTTGGAGAAATAAACTTTTGCGAGAAAAAAATTGGTTCGAAAAATTGTATTTGAACCTCCGGAGAAAACTACTAAAGGCAAAAAAGTGTTAAAAGGATCTCGAAAGAATTGATAAAGGCACCTAGGAATTTCACTATTCGTACCCCAAAAATTACTATTTGCACCCATGATATGTACTAAATACAGCCCAACAAAAGATAAGGGGAGGCCAGTCTTCTTCCCGAATTTGAATTTTGGAATTGGCGGGAAATTAAACTAGTTTTGAACGTGCAGAATTAGGGTTGAATTTTTGGATGAGTTAGAAGGAGATTCTTTCGCAGGATTTAGTTGAAATATGCATGTTAAGCCTAGAACGGGATGATATGGGTGATCGTTTCGATTAAATTGGGATGAATACTTGTGTTGAAGAAAAACAGAGTATGTAGAAGATATCGAGTTCAGATTGACTTACTTTTGGAAATTCGATGAGACTAATGGGCAAATAAATCTTTCCTAAGGTTCATATCAATCTAATAGAGATTTTCGATGGATTGGGACAACTCAAAAACGCGTTAACAAATCAGGAAAGAAGATTATTGTCGTGATTTGCACGAAAATAAAAATAAAAATCTTATTTGAATTTTGAGGGTTTATGTGGTGTGTAAAAGGGTTGTTCAAGACCCATAGGAGTTTATGATAATTTAGAAGAATTTTTGGGAAGTTTAGAGTTGCAGAAATAGGGTTCTGCTACTACTATTGAAGAACACGAAGAACATTTAACACTTCAGGATTGTCGTTTATAAAACTGTCATCTTTTCTTTCATATAAATATTGTTGCATCTGCGATAAATAGCTTGTATCATTTTCTTCTATAACAGTGAGTTTGAATATCTGTGTTAGTATTATTTCCTCTTTTTAAGCAACTTTTGAGCTATGAACCATTATTAGTGATTAATATGAGGAGCCAAACCCCTTAGCTGAGGCGACGGAGGAAGCAGTTGTTCCAAGAAAAATTGTATGTTTCTATTTTAATTGATTTTTGCAATTTCTTTTATGATTATTTTCCTTGATTAAGGATTATTATTGAGCAGTTGTGATTTTTATTGGTGGACCATGCTTAGCTAAGGGGTTTTGATGTTTTAAGCTTTCGATTTACAATTGTTACTTTGAAAATATGCTTTTGCAACATATTACAATCACTTTAAATGTAAATAATTGCATGAATATTTATTAGATTGAACCACTCAATTGGTTAGTGGTGGAATCCTGAGTCTCAGTGCTTTTTATAATCTTCATACTGTTACAGAGCCTACGACCCATGGATGTGTGGTCCATGGGTTATCCATTTATATGTATATAATGTAACATATGTAATAGAAATACTAATCTCTCTAATATGATGGTTCTTCTTCTTGTCTCTACATCTCCTTCCTTCACCTCTGATTCTCCTCAATTACGTTATCATGCATGAAGCTATACCGCAGAGCTAGATTGAATCAGATTTTTTTTTAATATGGATGATTGACATCAACTGTCGTCAACCTAATGTTGAAATCGGTGGACTCAAATTAGATAAGATATATCAATTTGTTTTTTTTTTATCCCCCTGTTTTTGATTTTGGAATACCAATATAATTGGGTTTTGATTTTGGCATATATCAATATAATTGGGTTTTGATTTTGGCATATCAATTTAATTGGGTTTATTAAATCTGTGTTGAAAATTGATTGGGTTTATTAAATTTGTGTTCAAAATTGACCTGATGGTACTGTTGGTTGATCATGTCTTAATCGGTGACCTGATGATTCTGTTGATTGCATAGGTATTGTTTATGTATTAATTGGTGAGGTGATGGTATTATTGATTGATCAGGGAAAAACGCATGTTCGCATGTCCGTAATGGAGAAGAGGAGAAGGAAATTCGTTCATGACCAACCCAACCTGGTCCGGTCCGATCTGATCCAACTCAACCAGGTCCGGTCCTATACAACTCAACCAGGTCCGGTCTGGTCCAACCCACCAGTCCACTCCGACCCGATCCGGTCCTGTGCACCCTGTCTTGTTCTTTGGGCTGTGCGCGACCAAGGATGTTCTGGTTCTGTTTATATAGGGCGGGAACCAATATATGAGGTATGTAACTAATGTAATGTGGTTTTTTACATTGAAATACCTGTTGGACTTATTTATTTATTTTTTAGAACATGCCTAGTTTTTTTTTCCTTAAGATAAGTCCATAAACAGTTAATTTAATTATGAGTGTTGATCTCGATCATTAAGAATTTCGGTCTTAATGCTATTTTGTTCTCTTGAATATGATATTGGCTATAGTTGAATGGTGTCTTTTGTTCAACTGGTTGTACCAACTCGATTCAAATATATTTATTTGGGGTTTAAAAGTACTTGAGAACCATTATTGTGTATTTGATATTTTCTGCCAAAATTTGAAATGTTTTGTGGGATGTAATCCATTAGACCGACTATTAAAGAGTCGGTATTTTCAAAAGATATGTTGCAAATAAAATCACATATATTCCAATTTTTTGTGGAAGAACTCACAAAAGGCGATATGAATCAGAAAATTTCCATTTCTCTACTTCATCCATGATACTAACGAACCAGTATATGTTGAAGTATGACAACAAGAGAATTATATTTAGTAATATATTCAACCTAAAGTAAGTGGTTGACATGCGTTGTGAGATTCTGTTGGCCTGTTGAGATAAAGAAATTCCTTAAATTAAGCTTGAAAAAGTGGGGGTACAACAACCTCACCAAATAATTCGCTTAGTAATCTGTATGGACTAACTCTAATATACTTTTAAGATAATCAACTAGACAGTCAGACTCAATCTTAATAAAAAGTATATCAAGGAGTTATATCTCAATTTCTCGATTCAATACTGTTGATGGTGGTTTTTAGCTTAGGGTTAAAATTGTAAAACCTTGCATCTGATGTGACGTTACTCTGTAAGGAAACAGATCCATGAGTGCTAACCCCTCCACTGGCATACTTATTGAGCCACTCAATACATTTACATGAAATTTATCTAGACTGGCGCATGTAGCAACCATCCCATATGTTGTGTAAATTTCGGCGCCTTGCGCTTAATATAAGTTTCTCTGAATGCTTTCTATGCTATGTTCCCTGGCTGAACCCTTAATGTTGATATGGAATGACAATTTGTATTCACTCACAGCAGAGTATCACGAATTTCCAATATCAAGGATAAGGTCTTTGCATAAGGTATTCAATCAGAAAGCATGCTTCTCTCTGACAATGAACTTAAATAACTCTGTGCCAACACATAAGATTCAATCAATTACTTTTGCGCCTTGAGCAATATACCAGACCTTTCTTGTCGAAAGTAAGCCTAGGAAAACTAGGAAATTAATTCGACGTGGATTAGTAGGGGAAAAACCTTGCACATAATCAGAAAACAGGGAGCCGCAGCATCAAAGGGAGGCATGGACATGCTTAGGAAAGCTAGCGCCACTTGCCATTGGTCATGCCCCATCCCAAACCGGCCCCATTTCTCATCGACCAATCAGGTTTCTTTAAAATCACCACACACACATAAGTTGTGGCTGGGCCCATACTTTTCGTCCCCATTTCCCATCTACCAATTAGGTTCTTATAAAGCCGCCACACTCACACTAGAAGTGTAGCCACCCCAATGCTTGGACGGACCTCTCTTTTTCAACCAATCGGGTCGCTCTAAATCCGCCAAACTCACACTAAAAGTGTAGCCATGCCCATGTTTGTCCGACCCTATTTTTTTCGACTAATCAGGTCTCTCTAAAGTCGCCATACTCACACTATAAGTGTAGCCACGCCCATTCTTGGCCGGCCCTCTCTTTTTCGACCAATTAGGTTGTTCTAAAGCCGCCACACTCACACCAGAAGTGTATCCACGCCCATGCTTGCCCGACCCCTCTCATTCCTACTGACCAATTAGGTCACTTTAAAATACACCACGAGCACTAGAAGTGTGGCCGCACCTTATGTTTGGCCGACCCATTTCCTTGACCAATCAAGTCGCTCTAAACTCGCCACTATATATTAAAGGAAAAACGCACCATGCCACGCCACCATACTAACTGGCAAGCCAAACACGCCTTGCCGTAACAACATATTAATCGACATGCCAACATGCCACTCTGCCACAATAATAAGCCAATGTGCCACAAATGACGCTGCTAATCCAATTTATGTCCGTGGCCAATGCCATAATGGACTCTAATTAGGATGTCATGACCAAAACAAGACTTTTGCTTCATTAGCATTAGCCGAAACCCTAATTTTTGGTCATAGTCCATAACACGCCAAGAGCCTCTTTAGCATTGGCCATGCCGCCAAGCCCTAACTTTGGCCACGACGCCAAGCCCTAGCCTTGGCCATGCCGTCAAGCCCTAACTTTGTCCACGATTCCAAATTCTAGCCTTGGCCATGCCGCCAAACCCTAACTTTGGACACGACGCCAAATCCTAGCGTTGGCCATGCCACAACGCCACAGGCGCGGCCATGCCACCATGCCATAAGTACATGCCACCACATTGTGGCTATGCCGTTATGCCATTAACATGTGCCAATAGAATGTGGCAATAATCAACTGCCACCCTCTCTCCTGAATTACAATCTCATCCATCCAAGTTCGCCACCAAACTGACAGACTTGTGGCAAGTTTTAGGCGACCAAGCCGCCTAAATCTAGTGGCCATGGCTACGCTAGGTGCCACTGGCATGCACAAGCCATGCCATCCATGCCACATTGTCATTGGCGTACACCAAAACGCAACTGTACCATTATCAGGCGCCAACACAAGGTAGATATAATCAACGTCTACCCTCCTTCATGAGATACGATCTCAGCCATCGAAGTTCGCCACCGAACTGGCAAACCTATGGCAATTTTTAGGCGACCAACCAAAACAAGCCTAATAGCATTACATGATATTTTCCCACGGTAAGTCCCTTGGCTTTGAATTTCCACACGTAGCAAAGTGCTACATTTTTCCACGAAAACACTTGAGACATCAAACATGTCAAAAACTGGGGGATGCTCATCAGGGTATTGGTCTGGCAGTTTCAGCGTGCGGCGTGTAAGGCGCCCATTACAAGAAAGTGTCATGAAGCAGGATAATTAGTGATGGTGAAAAGTAATGGTGTAAACGAATTCATTTCCTTCATCATGGAAGCATAATGTCTGACAGTTACACGAATTCACTTCCTTCATCATGGAAGCATAATGTCTGACGGTTACACATTACTCTATTCTTCCACCACTCAATTGTTTCCACTTCCTACGAGATTATGGTACGTTTCAATATGTATTGTATAAATAGGCTTCACCTACTTCCACTAAAGATAAGTTTTTTTGTCGTAAATATCATGGTATCCAGAAATCACCAAGAACTGATAGCTTTTCGCTTTGCAAGCCAGTTCCACTTCCTGATACAATTCATAAAACAAGCCACATCTTTAGAATCAACCATTCTGGTCTCAAAACTTTCTTTGCTTACCTCCCTAAGATCAACCCTTTTCCTTCACTTTGTGACCGAAGCAAGCCTGGAATGTCCATTTATTGATTTAGGCCAGGATTGTACAGATTAATCTCTCGAATCAAAAGTACTACCATGCAGTACATTTTTTAGGGTTTAGATTCGTTTCTCATCCACACACCCAAAATTACCAAAATCAGCAGAAACAATTTTCACCCACAAATAATTGGCGACCACATTGGGTGATTAATCTCTCGGTTGGAAATTCAACTCTTAATTCTATCATCCTACCAGTGAATCCAATGCTTTGAAGCGCATCGTCCAAAAAAAAAAGGATTCAGGAGAATTGCGTCTGGGGACTAGAGATTTTCTGCCTTACCGCGGATCGAAATAAATATGTTCCACAGACAATAAAGAATGACTGGGGACTTCTTGCGGCAATGAGGGCATCCCATAAAGACTCGTATTTACTCCCTGAAGATTCGGTTTTGGTGAAAGACGCTAAAGAAAGTAAGTCTTGTCAGACGATGTGTACGCGATCTATTGTTTGGGTTTCTACATTTACAATAGAAGCCGATAACCAAATCACCTCAAGATTTCATACCATCCCATATTTTTCCCTTTCTCATGCAACATTCGCGGTTTTACAATTTTCCCGAATGATTTTGCTACTTACATTCGCAATTCAGATTTTGACATATCAATTGATCAAAGGGCTATTATTCCAAAATAATCCAAAATATCTTATAAGAAGCAATCATCTATCAATCCAAAAAAACCAAACCATAAACTAGGCGTTTCTTTTGCCTTTCAAAAAAAAACCTAAGAAAAGGAAGTTCAAACATTTAAGGAAAATTGCCTAACAACGACTCGTTCTTCTTGGAGAAAATGTCCTTCATACTTTGAAGAGCCGTATTCTTCAGCTTCAACTCCTAGGACAACTTCTAGACTTATGCCTCTTGTTGGTTAATCAAATCCGCGGAAGGACCATCAATCGCTTTAGCCTGCAGCCTTTGGATCTCGGAAAATCCCTCACAGAATTAGGAGGCGTTAAACTCAAAGTTTGCACACATATCCCGGTGAAACTCCCAGCTTGAGATTACATCTCTAGAAACAGTGTGGCCAGTCACGTTGCACATATCACGAATTGAAGATAATATTTCTTCCACCCGCTTAACCAATGTAAACCGGCTAGTTATCTTTTTGGTTGTTGCGATATGTGTATACCTTTCCCATATCCTGGTATACAACTCCACATACTTATCCGGTACACTGAAGCCTCTGATCAACACATGATCTTCATGAGGAGTCAAAAATAGAGGGTCGAAAGTGACGCATGCAACTGATTCCATGACCAGCAGGGGTTTGTTGGCAATAATTGCACCCGCAGATGCGGGGGCGTTTTCCATCATCTGAAGCGCAATAGCATCTTCATGACGATCAATCTCCATTTCCAGATTGCTAGCAGGTACGACTTCCATGGTTGGAGACAACACCACATCTTCATCGCGACGAATTTCCATCTCAGGGTTATCTTCGATGGCTCCTTCCTGTGACAACACCGATTGAGTATTTATTTCGAGTAAATAAATAGCCTAAAAAAAGGGGGTGGGTATGGAAAACTCACTGACTCATTTGTGGGCCACTAGAAGAAGACTCTCTATTGTATTCAGAAGTGCTCCTCTCACCACCGGATCTCGAGCTTTCTTCCTCTTCGGATTTTTCTTCAAGAGATTCAGTCTCGTAGCCCCCTTTCTCAACAGACGCGTCCTTTGGTCATGCACAAGTCTGGAAAAGATATTTGAGTTTCTAAGACCCTGAGTCAAAAAGGAAAAAGAGTCAGCAGCGAAATGGAGGATCCGTGGAATTTGACCGAGCGAAGAAAATCATACGTACTTGCATATTAAAAGAACTGAAAGTTACAAGGGCCGTCAAATCCGATTGGAAGCCACCTGCACAATTTTTTGACCTTCGCTCCTTTTCCTGGGGACTTCCTGCATCCGATCTAGAGAATTTTCGCTTGCCCTAGGGAAGCCGTTTCAACAATTTATGCTTTGCTAGAACTGCAGAGGATGGTTTTCCACGAGGATTTTTCACAACATCCTGCACGAACTGATGAATGGCGAGAAACTAGTCTTGCCAGAAGACATTATATTTGCGAGTCGTCACGGGTTTTCATTCTGAGAGCAAGAAAGGGAGACTTTTATCCGGTGCAAAAATGTTGTAATCAAAAATGGCGGGTAACAATTCATCTGGAGATGTCAGTGGGCGACGGAATGGGACTCCCTAATCAAAACCCATATGTCGAGCACCCCTATTAATGTTATAAGAGATTACTCTACAAGATCCTCTGAAAAAAGATGGCACATACCTAGGTATGCAACTTCGCAAGAACACGGTTTCTCCAATGCTCATATTCCCATCAGCAGAACGCAATATCACGTTCGGTGCAGAAGCAAAAGTATCTGGTTGACCTATGGAGGCGTGAACCGGAGCCCAAGGATGAAAGTTAACTACATGTGCATTGTCAATAAATTCAATGAGCTTTGAGTCAGGTCTTGGACGCCTCTTCAACCAAAGGAGTATCCTATAACCACCATATGTATCAGGAAATGAGGTTTTCGGGTTAGGAGCATAGCTTTTAAAATGATCCCACAACCATGCTTGGAGAAACGTGACATGAATATACGAGTCTACTCTCATGTACCCATTAGAGATGTACATGTCGGCTACTAAGTGGTCCAGATGGGTGTATGATGCGTGTCGTAACCACAACAAATTAATTAAGATATTCCCACTAATAAACTGGTAATATAGCGGTAGTAAGAGATCGTTCCCACGAAGAGCAGTGTAATTGATATGTTATTTAATTCAGCAAAATAATAAAAGACAAGGGGGATTGGTTTGATTATAATTAAAATAATAATAAACAATAAGATGAAAAGATGATTAGGAGTCATTCGCCGTTACCAAACGTTGACTTGCATAGTATACTCGTTTACCTTTCGTAAGAATCATATATCACCAACCGTAGAATAACATCTAGCTCAGTGCTATCCCCAAAACTCATTTTTTCCACGGATACAGAAGCTCTCCAATATCAGATTCTATTCAACCGAACCACCAAGTACTATCTCACTCAAGGTGTAATCCAACTGAATGCTTTAGGATTTGTGAATTAGGTTGATCCCAGTAATTAAACTCTTAGCTCAAGGTTCACTTGCTGATGTTGTCTTCACTCGCAATTGCTCCACATAATCCCTCTGCAAGGTCTCGCGATTTCTACTTGTGTATGAATTATTCGACGATTACTTATCTCCTAGCCCAATACTAGCAATAGAACAATTAATAGACTAATCTAGTATGCATCCCAAATCAATCTAAGAATCACTCATAAAGATCAAATATGGTAAAGACAAATGATAAGATGATTAAAACTCCAAAAAAACTTGTATAATAATAAAGTTTCACGCTAGAACATTGAATTCATCCTAATCAATAAAGTTTAGCCTCTCATGTTACACCGTTCCATGGTTTCCCCCTAAAGGGGTAAACCCTAAAAATATGAATGAAGAACAAAAGTGTATTATGAGATGTGTGATATTATTAAAACTTAGGTTAAGAAGCCTCTTATATAGTCTCCAAATTGTAGAAGAACTCGTGCGCCAAATCCAGGTCAAAAAGTCACCAAAACTTGCCAAAAACGCACCAAACAAGCTCACCATACTTTCACGGACACTACTCTATCCGTGAATTTCAGTAATTCAAGTACACCAGGCTCTCCATGAAACTGTCATTTCACGGACACTCATGTCTCCATGAGCGAAAATTTCTGCTGAATTTTGTTTTCTCCCGTCAGAATCTCGGACACTCGAGTGACTGTGAATTTTCAAAGTTTCGCAACTTTGGTTTTCTTCAATCACTTGTAATTCCCACATACGACGTCGGAATGACTCCATTCTTTCGCCGTTGGCTTCGTATTTTCGTCCTATTCACGATGATACTAAGAACTCCTTAATTTGAACAAGTTTTCTTTGGTCTTTGGCACTTATCCGCTTGCGGATAACTTCTTTTATTGCACAATTAAGTGCCAATTCGCTTCTATTGGATGATTCACCTAGCAAAACATAAATAAGAGAAAACAAACTTAATATACAATAATTTGAAATAAACTAAGCAATTAATAGCATGGATTTGACACTAAATATATGCAAAATATGAATTTAACAAATTCCCCCACACTTGGATTTTGCTAGTCCTCGAGAAAACTATTTAAAATACAACAACTCCATGTCTCCGAGAAAACGGTTACTCTTAGCATGAATAACAGGCCTTTAAACCCCTAGGTATCCCTAGTGGACGAGTTATAGTCTCGTGAGGGCTTACTAGAGATATACCCACAAAACCTACTCCAACTTCAAAGCATTCCAGCTTCCCAAGCATCCAAAGAGCTATGAGGACATAGAATTTCTGCATGCTAGTAATAAGAAGTTAGAAATACCAAAGAACATATTCATTCTTTAATCTTGAGTGAGAAATAACCACACCATAATGAGAGAAACACGTGTTTGAGAACGATCAATAAGCATTTCGCCTCGACTTCTGCCTCACATAAAAGGATTTTATGATAATTGCACTCAATAAGACGGATTTTTTTATGGGTCTCACATGTGTGTAGGTAGGAATGAATAGAAAAATCCTACACATGTTGAATGGTAGGAAGGTAACCTTCCGGATTATTTCTGGAGACTCCACAAAATCGTGGAAAACAAAGATATTTTTCAGATGATCTCTAAGAAAGGAAATCAACCACTATAGCAAGGATGAGAGTACTTACCACCTTCACATATGATTTCAATGATGAAAGCACCACTCTCACAACATCCAATAGAAATGTCTTCCTTCCTTCGGCTCGTCTTCTTCATCTTGGTCTTCGGTCTTCAACTGTTGATGATAAACTCTTGAACTTGTAGAACTTCAACAATTTGTAATTCTTTTCCTCAATTTCCTTGTTGCTTGAAACTTTTTTATATATTTTTCTTCCACATGACCTTATTGGACAAATAATAACCTAAATGCAAATCCCTTTGTATATATATATATATTTATTTTATTTTATTTTTATTTTTATTTTTTTGAAGAGAACTTTCAACTAAAACAATAAAAGTGAAATAAAATTAACATGGCCATGAGAGAAGTACTTTACCACTTTGATCTTCACAACTTGTATTGTCTTTGTATCTTAAACTTCAATAACTCTCATCTTTTGATTTTCTTCACTCTTCTTGTAAATAAGTCTTCAACTTGTATATAAAAATCTGCTCATTGTATGTTGCTTTGATTGGATACGAAATTTTCTCTTCCTTGTATTGTTGCTTGTAAACCTCAAATGTCTTCAACTTCCTTGTTGATTTTTGATGTCGCTCCATTGTTGATGATGATGTGTTTCTATGGACCTGTTGTTGGCGAGAGAGAGAGAATGGTGCCTGCAAATCAAACTACAAGAAGGTGGTTTTCATCTATAGACGTCACCCTTATGATTGAAAAAATTAGCACTGAAGAGATCAAAAATAGTGCTGAAAATGGTGTGAAGTTGGGTAGCTCACCATTCTACCCGGAATTAACGTACGGTGACACACACTCAAAAGAAAGCTCTTTAGTCAACTACAAAAAAAAATTGGTCTGGTGCCTTGGTTGATATGAAAATAGTTAGTCTCCACTAATGATTGATCAGCAACTCTAATAATGCATTTCTCTCTGCTCCTAATTTGCATCACCGGCATGATTAAATCCATTATTTAACACTCTAATTCGTAAGAATATTTCGAATGTAGTTCTCTAACACTTCCAAGTTCAGTTATGTCGGTCAGAATCTCTATGTAAACATACCTAGAAGAATGCTAGTGACTCTAAAATCTCTACAAGTTGAAGGTTTTTAATGCAAAATTTTGAAAAATCTATATGCAAAATACTCCCCCACACTTAAACTGCACATTGTCCTCAATGTGTAAAACCGAAAGTTCTGAATTCTGACGTTACAGCAGATAAAACGCAAAAACTGAGCTAATTGGTAAGGAATTTGGAAAAACTCCATTTCAAAAAAGTTGTTCATCTACGTGTTTTATACAAAGTCTCAGAAGGGAACAGTGTTTCGATAAACGTTCTGACTGTTATGGTCTCTGAACTGAACTACGCGCATTTTGAATTTTTCTGATGAAAAGGTATTCATCATAATTCTCTTCTAACATTGATTACATACTCAATGAAATTAAACATGGGGATGCAAATATGATATGAAAACAATAAAAAAAAAATTATAATAAAAGGGTTTAAGATACAAAACCTATGGGTTGCCTCTCATTTAGCGCTTGGTTTAAAGTCGTCAGCCCGACTCTTTTGTTATCATCCATATACCAACAATATGAAAATCTGGTAGTCTTCCCAGAAAACAATCTGCAACTCTAATAACAGCTTCATGAAAACATTAGCACAAAATATAATTATTGAAGCTATCGCTTTATTGAAGTTTCCCTCACACTTAGTCCTTTCTACACCCGAAAGTGGATAGAGAACATAGAATTCGGGAACTTCAAAAGGTTCTTCAGCATGGCGAACCTGCAAAATTATAGAATCAAACATATCAAGTGGTGGATACTTAGAAGCAAAATAATCCGTTAAAACTTTGGAAGCACATAACTCCAATCCTAAGTGAGGTATTTTCCTAAAAGTTGGGTTAACAACTCTTTTAGAATCTACTTCAATTGGATGGAAAGGATCAATAGATATTAAATTATGCAAAGGATTAGACAAACCTTGTTTCGGATATTCATCATTCTTTATTAACTTCATTGAATTATTTACCTCAAGTATATCTTGATTCTCTATTGAACTATATTCCAAGACAAGCTCAATTGGGTCTTCCACAACTTTAATCAATTTGGTTTCATTATCAATCTTCATCTCTTCAAAAACCTTGTCATCGGAATCGGAATCCTTTCCCAAAAAATCTAGTTCATTGGTGCAAATCCTAAAATATTCACTTTTGTACGTTACACCATTGATAACAACGGTTATGTCATATCCGTTCTCCTCCTTTTGAATAGGCGAGTGATCGTTATTATGATCCGGAGATGGAATAACTTTACATATTTATTGCATGAACTTTTTAAAGGTTGCTCATCTTCATCAGAATCTTCGTCAACCTCATAATCTTCACTATCCTAACGATACTGGAATTCCATTTTTATGGCCAATTCAATTTCTTGAAGAGTCTCCTCTGATGCTCTATCTTCTTCCAGTTGATTGTATCTCTTATAAATTTTTCTGATATTTACACGTTTTCTATCATTACTCACAATAGAGTACCAAGACCGCAACTCTTCACTTTGAATAGGTGAAATATGAGCAATATGAGTGGGTTTGGTTACACTATCATAAGTTTTGAGTTCAAAACTCTCTGTCATCTGCACATTACTAGAAAATAATTGATCAGAAACATAACTATCCTTCCATCCTTGCGATTGTTCACTTACATTCCCATCATAAGGTTGTTGACATGTATGAGAATATCCATAAGGTTCCGTGGGATATTGTTCATAGCCAAAAAATTGGTTTTGATTATACCCATAGGATGGTTGGTAGTTGTCATAAGAATGAGATTTAAAACCATATTGATTACCACTGTCATATATCTGATCTTGTGCTCCGTACATGTTATTTCCGTAAGGAAACATGATGAATCACAAGAAATAGAAAATCAAAAACAAAAACAAGCTAAACAAATAACAATCAATTAGCAACCGCTCCCCGGCAACGGCGCCAAAATTTGATGTGTGTGGTAACCACAACAAATTAATTAAGATATTTCCCACTAATTAACTGGTAATATAGCGGTAGTAAGAGATCGTTCCCACGAAGAGCAGTGTAATTGATATGTTATTTAATTCAGCAAAATAATAAAATACAAGGGGGATTGGTTTGATTATAATTAAAATAATAATAAACAATAAGATGAAAAGATGATTAGGAGTCATTCGCCGTTACCAAACATTGACTTGCATAGTATACTCATTTAACTTTCGTAAGAATCATATATCACCAACCGTAGAATAGTATCTAGATCAGTGATATCCCCAAAACTCCTTTTTTTCACGGATATGGAAGCTCTCCAATATCAGATTCTATTCAACCGAACCACCAAGTAGTAGATCACTCAAAGTGTAATCCAACTGAATGCTATAGGATTTGTGAATTAGGTTGATCCAAGTAATTAAACTCTTAGCTCAAGGTTCACTTGTTGATGTTGTCTTCACTCGAAATTGCTCCACAGAATCCCTTTGCAAGGTCTCGCGATTTCTACTTGTGTATGAATTATTCGACGATTACTTATCTCCTAACCCAATACAAGCAATAGAACAATTAATAGACTAATCTAGTATGCATACCAAATCAATCTAAGAATCACTCATAAAGATCAAATATGGTAAAAACAAATGATAAGATGATTAAAACTCCGAAAAACTTGTATAATAATAGAGCTTCACGCTGGAACATTGAATTCATCCTAATCATTAAAGTTTAGCCTCTCATGTTACATCGTTTCATGGTTTCCCCCTAAAGGGGTAAACCCTAAAATTATGAATGAAGAACAAAAGTGTATTATGAGATGTGTGATATTATTAAAACTTAGGTTAAGAAGCGTCTTATATAGTCTCCAAATTGTAGAAGAGCTCGTGCGCCAAATCCCGGTAAAAAATTCGCCAAGACTTGCCAAAAACGCACCAAACAAGTTCACCATACTTTCACGGACACTACTATGTCCGTGAATTTCAGTAATTCAAGTATACCAGGTTGTCCGTGAATTTCAGTAATTCAAGTACACCAGGCTCTCCGTGAAACAGTCATTTCACGGACACTCGTGTCTCTGGGAGCGAAAACTTCTGCTGAATTTTTTTTCTCCCGTCAGAATCTCGGACACTCGAGTGACCGTGAATTTTCAAAGTTCCGCAACTTTATCTTTCTTCAATCACTTGTAATTCCCACATACGACGTTGGAATGACTCCATTCTGTCATCGTTGGCTTCGTATTTTCGTCTTCTTCACGATGATTCTAAGAACTCCTTGATTTGAACGAGTTCTCTTTGGTCTTTGGCCCTTATCCACTTGCGGCTAACTTATTTTATTACACAATTAAGTGCCAATTTGCTTATATTGGATGATTCACCTAGCAAAACATAAATAAGAGAAAACAAACGTAATATAAAATAATTTGAAAGAAACTAAGAAATTACTAGCATGGATTCGACACTAAATATATACGAAATATGCACTTAACAGTGTACAAAAAGCCAAGAAACAAACTTCCGATGGGAAGAGCAACGACTTTTGATAGTTTGATGAGCTTCTTCCTTATCTCTTTATTGCCAGATCCATCATCAAAAATGTCTATAGATAACCACAAAACTAAAAATGCAGAGAAATGGAGTGTATCATCATCCAACACTTGATCCAACTTCGGATCATCAGGGAACCACTCAGACACCCACCAGTTATAGAATCACCTTTCCTCATAATTCTTTCGAACATATCTCGTTGCTTCCGTGACCAGAGTGGCATGTATTTCTTTTTCTTCCTCAGATAAGACAACGTCAAGTTCCCCAATTATTGGAAGACTCAACAAAACAACTACACTTTTCAAGGAATTAGTCACCTCACCCTATCTACATATAGCCGTGTGAGTTTTCGGATACCATCTGGGGATGAAAGTAATCAAGCCGGCAACATCTTTTCTAATTTGAAGTGTTGCAGAAGCCATGACAGCATTCACAATTAGTGCTCCAGTCAAATTAGATCTTACATGGTCTCGGCTCATCATGAACTTCATCTATTTGTCATAAGAGCGCAATGGACTCTGACAGATTTTGAATTCTATGGGAGAAGCCAGATACTCTTTCTTCTGAAGGAAAAACCTCATTATACGCCCTGGACAGGATGATTGGACTTCTCCATCATTTTTTGAATCAGTCAGAAGAGTTGGCACGAATTTGGGATGGGTCCTCGTAATTGTAGCAGACTTCGTAAATAACTCGTCATCTATGTTCGACTTGGAATTGTTAGCACTTCTCGATGTGGCGGAAAATTTCAGGTGACATCTTGACAAAATTCCTTATGCTTTTGAAGTAACTACAACGAAGCAAAATAGAAAAGTTACTACTTTAGAGAAAACCGTACATAAAGGTTTTGTCAGAATCAAGTACGATGAAAAAAAAATCCACGACGAGTTTTCTAAGGAAAATTTGTTTGGAAGCAAGTCGTAGCATGCATGTCCAAAAGGAGCACGCATATCCAAAGGAGTGGGGACTGATACTCGCTTCAACAAGCCATGTTTTGCCACGAAAATCATGATCCTTGCCAAAACCGTGTCTCGCAGCATGAAGTATGCTCTCGGCCAAAGGAAGAATGTGTCCCACCATGGAAATTGTGTGCACGGCCACAAAAGGGAAAGGAAACCCTAGAGATAGGTTTTCATGGGAAAAAAATTAATGGCAGCCACCTGTCTATGCACGCCTACCTTGCATAATAATTGGCTCCCTTACTATCAATGTAACGGCTAATATTACTACAATACTACTACCAGAGAAGAATCATTCATATGGAAGTATTTCTACGAGTTTATGGAAGATATTCCTATGGCTAAGGTTTACACCAACAACAGAAGAGCAATCAAAAGAAAAAACATGGAGATACATACCTGGAATGTGCTCGCCTACTTTATTTCTACCACTTTGCCGATAGCACCAAGACGTGGAAACAAATCCAATAATACGAGGTAAAGAGGATAGGTGACGCCCTTTATAGGAATAACACTTTTTTTTTGGAGTTCGAATGGAGGAAAGTTTCTTGTTTGGGCTATACACGGAAAGAGGTAACCGGATCCGCGCTAGCAAAGCTCCATGGCGCCAACATGCCGCGGCTAAGCTATCACTAACATCCCACATCCAAGCCAGCGCCACACCCAAGCCAGCGCCAACATTCCACGCCCTAACCAGTGACGCCATCGATTATGCCCTATCCAGCCAAGCGGCGCCATCTTTTCCATTCAAAGTAACGCCATCTCCACCATCCAAAGCAGCGCCATTGATTCTTCACTAGCCAAAGAAGCTCTATCTCCATTCAAAGCAGCGCCATCCAAGCTGTTTAAAGAAGCGCCACCTTCACCATTCCAAGCCAAGCATTATCTATGCCCTTCCCATGACCTAGCCAGCTGTGACATCTCTGCCAATCAGTAGCCAAAGTTTCAGCACTGAAGCCAACACCTTATGGAAAAGTCGGAATTACGCAGAGCCGCCAACACAAGGATCACGGATTCCTCATGCCTTCCACCATAGGTTAGTCAAATTTCCCCGGAAATCTCTTCACGTCTTTCCCCTTTTCGATTTTACTCTTATCTGTCATTATCTCTTGCTTACACCGCAACAACGCCGCTATTACCTACTAAGCAGGGGACTTAATGTTGATGGTGGTTTTTAGCTTAGGGTTAAAATTGTAAAGCCTTATATCTGATGTGACGTCACTCTGTAAGGAAACGGAGCCACGAGTTTTAACCCCTCCACTGGCATACTTATTGAGCCACTCAATACATTTACATGAAATTTATCCAGACTGGCGCATGTAGCAACCATCCCAGATGTTTTGTAAATTTCGGCACCTTGCACTTAATATAAGTTTTTATGAATGCTTTATATGCTATGTTCCTTGGATGAACCCTTAATGTTGATATGGCATGAAAATTTGTGTTCACTCGCAGCAGAATAGCACGAATTTCCAAATATCAAGGATAAGGTCTTTGCATAAGGTATTCAATCAGAAACATGCTGCTCTATGGAAATGAACTTAAAGAACTATGTGACAACACATAAGATTCAATCAATTACTTTTGCGCCCTGCGCAATATACCAGACCTTTCTTGTCGAAAGTAAGCATAGGAAAACTAGGAAATTAATCCGCCATGGATTAGTAGGGGAAAAAACTTGACCAGAATCATAAAACAGGGAGCCGCAGTAGCAAAGGGAGGCATGGCCATACCTTATGCCAGATGGCGCCACTTGTCATTGGCCACGCCCCATCCCAAACCGGCCCCATTTCCCACCGACCAATCAGGTCACTTTTAAACTAGTCATACACACATAAGTTGTGGCTGGGCTCATACTTTCCGGACCCATTTCCTATCGACCAATCCGGTTGTTCTAAAGCCTCCAAACTCACACTAGAAGTGTATCCACCCCTATGCTTGGTCGACCCTCTCTTGTTCGACTAATCAGGTCTCTCTAAAGCCGCCACACTGACACTAGTAGTGTATCCACGCCCATGCTTGACCGGCCCTTTCTTTTTTAACCAATCAGGTTATTCTAAATACGCCATACTCACACTAGAAGTGTAGCCATGCCCATGCTTGGCCGAACCCTCTCCTTCCTACCGACCAATTAGGTCACTTTAAAATACGCTACGAGCACTAGAAGTGTGGCCGCGCCTTATGTTTGTCCGGCCCCTTTCCTTGACCAATCAAGTCGCTCTAAACTCGATACCATACATTAAATGCCAAACGCACCCTACCGCGCCACCATACTAACTGGCAATCCAAACGTACCCTGCCACAACAATATATTAATCGGCATGCCAATATGCCACTCTGCCGCAGTAACATGCCAATGTGCCGCAAATGACGCTGCTAATCCACTTTTTGTTCGTGGACAATGCCATAACAGACTCCAATTAATATTTCATGACCGAAACAAGACTTTTGTTTCAGTAGCATTAGCTGAAACCCTAATTTTTAGTCATTGTCCACAACACGCCACGAGCCGCTTTAGCCTTGGATGTGCCGCCAAGCCCTAACTTTGGCCACGACGCCAAATCCTAGCCTTGGACATGCCGCCAAGCCCTAACTTTGGCCACGACGCCAAACCTTAGCGTTGGCCATTCTTCCAAGCCCTAACTTTGTCCACGACGCCAAATCCTAGCCTTGGCCATGCCGTCAAGCCCTAAATTTGTCCACGACGCCAAATCCTAACGTTGGCCATGCCATGGGAGCATGCCACCACGCTGCGGATATGCCGTTATGCAATTAACAGGTGCCAATAGAATGTGGCCATAATCAACTCCCACCCTTTCTCCTGAATTACAATCTTAGCCATCCAAGTTATCCACCGAACTGACAGACTTGTGGCAATTTTTAGGAGACCAAGCCGCCTAAATCTAGTGGCCATGGCTATGCCAGGCACCACTTGCACCACCGTGCCACAAGCATGCACGAGCCATGCCACATTGCCACTGGCGTACACCAAAACGCCACCGTGCCATTATCAGGCGCCTACACAATGTAGCCATAATAAACGACTACCCTCCTTCATGAGATATGATCTCATCCATCGAAGTTCTCCACCGAACTGGCAAATCTGTGCCAAGTTTTAAGCGACCATCCAAAAGGAGCCTAATAGCATTACATGATATTTTCCCGCGGTAAGTTCCTTGCCTTTAACTTTCCACATGTAGAAAAGTGCTACATGTTTTCCACGAAAATACTTGAGACATCAAACATGTCACAAACTGGGGGAAGTTCATCAGGGTATTGGTCTGGCAGTTTAAAGAGTGCGGCGTCCAAGGCACCCGTTACAAGAAGTATCATGAAGAAGGACAATTAGTGGTGGTAAAAAGTAACGGTGTAAATGAATTCATTTCCTTCATCATGGAAGCATAATATCTGACAGTTACACGAATTCACTTCCTTCATCATGGAAGCATAATGTCTGACGGTTACATGTTATTTTATTCTTCCACCACTCAATGGTTTCCACTTTCTACGAGACCAGGATACGTTTCAATATGACTTGTATAAATATGCTTCACCTATTTCCACCAAAGACAAGTTTTTGGGTCGGCAACAACACAGTATCCAGAAATCACCAAGAACTAATAGATTTTCACTTTGCAAACCAGTTCCACTTTTATACAAGTCATAAAACAAGCCACATCTTCATAATCAGCCATTCTAGTCTCAACACTTTCCTTGCTTCCCTCCCTAAGATCAACCCTTCTCATTCACTTTGTGACCGAAGCAAGCATGGAACGGCCATTTCTTGGTTTAGGACAGGATTATACAGATTGATCTATCGAATCAAAAGTACTCCCATGTAGTACATTGTTTAGGGTTTAGATTCGTTTCTCATCCACACACCCAAAATTACCAAAATTAGCAGAAACAGTTTTCACCCACAAACAAATACTTACTCAAGAAAATAGAAATCTGCGAGTCTAATTGAATACAAAAGAAATTAAATTTAACGGTAGCAAAGAACAATGTTCAAGTATCAATCAGTTTCAATCAACAACCAAAGGTCGGATTTCCCAATTGATTAATTCAACGCACAACCTGTGATATTTTAATTATATAACAAAATATAATGCGGAAGAGAAATAACACAGAAACTAGAAGTTTTGTTAACGAGGAAACCGCAAATGCAGAAAAACCTCGGGATCCAGTTGTTGATAATGGTTTTTAGATAAAGGGTAAAATTGTAAAACCAAGAATAACCTAATGTCACCGGTGACACATTTATTAGAACATTTAATGCATGTAGTCAGTAATTAATGGGGGGTATTTTTTCAAATTAGGGTTACAACGAGCAAAACCCTAATTCCCCCATGTGCCAATGGCAAGTCATTCCAACCACACCTAGCCCAAGCTATCCGCGCCATGGAAAACACACTCTGCCTTGGCCCCAGCTATGCTAGCCACACCAAACGCGCCAAATCATGACAACCATGCTAGTCGCACCCCTGTGCCAATGGAAAATCATTCCAGCCACACCAAAACGCACCAAAACATGCCAACCATGCTAGTCATACCCCTGTTCCAATGGAAAATCATGCTAGCCACACCAAATGCGCTAAAGCTTTCCAGCCACACCAAAACCGCCAAAGCATGCCAGCCATGCTAGCCGCACCTCTGTGCCAATGGCGAATCATGTCAGCCACACCTAGCCCAAGATAGTCGTGACATGCCAAACGCACTCTGCCTTGGCCCTAGCTATGCTAGTCACACCAACTGTCACACCTTCAAACGCCCTAGGAATTTTCTGCGAAAGTGTAACCCGGTAGCACAATGGTTCTGTGAATAAAGCTTCACCCACTTGCACTTCAGCCTTATAAGTTTGCACCTTTGCAAACAACCAACACTTCAAGTTAACATCGGAAGTCTTAACAGCCTTCTTTCACTTCTCTAAACTCATCAAATGCACCCCATAATGCACTCAATTCATGCCATACTTTACCAACAACAATCAGCCAACCAAGAACACTTAGAACATGACGCAATCAACTCCTTTTATTGCACCAAAGGGAAGAAATACAAAAATTGCCCACTTGGGGACTTAAAAAGACTTGTTCACTCCTTGAACCAAGTCTAAGTCTTACAAAAACTCTCTTATTCACTCACATATGCAAACTTCACTCTCACATATGTTAGGCTAACTCTCACACAGGCTAGCTACCGAATTTCCCATGCCTTAGGACTATTTATACAGTAGCTTTGCTTGGCCAAACCGTACATAACCGTTACACACACATGGGACATCCATCTGTCCCATTAGGTAGTTTCTATAACCGGCAGTTTTCTTTTCAACCGCCACCTTTTGTGTTGTCAATCCAACAGATGCCACATATGTTCTAGGTGGTTATGAACCTTCCACATGGTTATAAACTCCTTTATAACCGCTCCTCTTCATCACGCGTCATTGGAATGCTTGTGAAGCTCGTAACCAACTTGTAACTGTAACTTGAGCCGTATTGCGCCACTTGTTGCGCCATACTGAATTCTGCCACGCTCCAACGTTCATCCCTATTGGCCTTGCATTTTTATTACTCTAAGCTAATGCACGGACACTCTTTAGGCTTTACTTATCGAGGCCAACTCCTTAAGCTCACTCTAGTTACTCATGCATCACGTATACTTCACTTCGCCAATTTGCTTGACAACAACAATGCAACTCTTGCATTACTAACTTGTTTGCATTGTTCAAGCTTTGGCCATCCTTAAATTAATGCCATAGACCAACTCTTGATATATTCTACACTCTTGCATAATCCTTGAGTTTGGGCCAACTCAATTCCATGGATATGCCTTAATGCCAACATCGCATGTTGCATCCGTCACTTTGGCTTCGTCTTGCATTCTCCTCAATGAAGCCTTATTGTGTCGGTCAATAAGCTTCATTCCTTAGCCAAATGTCTTTATAGTGTAGCGCTACCTTTTGCTTCACTGGCCCTTCAGGTTCATGTCATTCTTGACACTTAACGGTCTATACAGTATACCGCTATTATGGCTTCGCAATGCGCCATTACGGCGGAACTCTGACTTGGCCTGCAACTCTGTAACGCGTCATCATTATGCGTCACTTGCAGCACCGTAATAGACCTCCCCCACCTAATCCGTTCAACGCCCTCGTTGAACGCAATCAAGTATACTCAATATACTTGTTGTTCGGCCTTGTACACTTCTGAGCCACTCAGAATTCAGCAAACTTATTTAGCATTCCTTCCTACCAAAACTTTATGCCTAGTACCACCTGCCACCACTTAGCTTTACTGCTTTTCTATTGATCCTACTGACTTGTACTGTTGTTTTCACGTTGCGCATACGTTCCAACTCCCACTACAACCGTATATCAACACCCAAATGCAACTTCGAAATTCTTCTTTCTAATTCCCTAAATTGTACTTGAATTTCGCATGAATCATTTGCACCTAAGTGTATGCACTGAGTGATTCTTCTCAATTTGATCATCATGATCATTGCCATCGCTTTCCGACTTCTCCTCCACTCAACGTGACAAGGACTTATAAACGACTTGGCTTCATTTTCAATCAGTTTTGTCGATTACACACCGTTGAACTGTTGTTATCCACGCTCCTCATTAAGCACGTCACAAAGTGAATAGGGGTTTTCTTTGCATTAGACACCCGAATTCAACAATTCATGCCTCACAAAACTCTGATTATGCAAACAACATTCAAGAACTCATTTCTATGAATGTGTCCACCAAGTATAAACTCTATACTTATGCCATTTTGCATACCCGAACTGGAATGGTGAGTTTTCTTTGCTTAACTTCCATGCAACAAAACTATTGAGTTGCACAGCCCATTTAAAATTGTGACTAACTATCTCTTTGGAAATTTCATTAGCTAACCTTTTAGCAGTCCATATGCTACGCCTTTAAAGCCAATATGTCTCCAAATATTTCTTTGAACTGCATTGCTACTTTGCCTGGAAAGTGTGTGTCTTTCTCTAAGGCCATGAGTTCTACCCGACTCATGCTTGTTGATAAAATGATTTCTTACTTGCTGCATTGCTTGAATTGTCGTTGCCCATCTGCCGTCGTGCCATTTTGCAATCCCTAAACAGCAACATCATTTCTAATTCAACTAGGACCCATGTCCTATGCTTTGATTATTAGCTTTAAAGTTGTCTTGATATTGCATACGTTAGGCTAAGTATGCCACTTGCAGCATCTCCCCATGAACTAGTTTTACATCGTAAATAAAGAGGCAAGGCTTTATAAACGAAAACACCCTCGTTCATTACTACTCTTACATAACAGGACCATGTACCATCACATGATTGATCATCAACTGATCTCTTTTGGAAAGCTAAAAATTCATTAGCAAAGCAACTTGCTTACACCAAAGCAAAGTACGTACAAACTTGAAGACTCAAATAAAAGTCTGTACAACCAAACTCTACACACAGAGTTTGTAACAACCAATAACTCAAGCTACATAAAACAAGGCCAAAAATACTCTCGTTTTGGCATCAAAGTGTCGCAAATGGAGACAACAACACTTATTGTTATTCTTAGCTTAGTTTTTTTATTTGTCGAAGTGAGCGACAACTTCGCTGCATTGTCTCTTCCTTGAACCATCACTTCGGCCTCCATGAGTCTTGCTTGAATGACCCCCATAGTCATTCCCAACTGATACATTAAGTTGTGCTTTGAGTGGACAGCTTCTAGCGAAATATAAACCTTTGCAAATGAAACATCCCATATACTTCCGGGCTGAAGGGAATAATTCATCTTCCTTCGGTTCATGATTGCGCTTACTGCCTACAGATTTTTCCTTCCTTTTGGCTTCACCTTCACAGCTTTGCACATCTTCAGTCGTTGTGCAACTAGTAAACCCTCTTACCGCTGGAATAGCCATCTGGATACTCTGGATTTTTCGCCTCTTAAGTTCAGCAATTACACTCGAACTTGCGCCAGCCAGAAATTGGAACATCTGATCTTCTTTACTCATGCCACGTACTTCTTGCACCAATGCAAGGAAGTTTTCAGCATAGGTCTATGGTGTACTCATCATTTTCAGCCTACATAAACTTTCTCTTACATACCAAGCACCATTGCTCGGCCAGAACTGACATTTCAGTCCTTCTTTCATGTCATTCCACGATATAGGATTGGCATAACCATCCGTTTCATATTCTTGCAGCATAGTTCTCCACCAAACCTTTGCATCACCACCAAGGTAATTGCCTGCGAGAGTTACTTTTTGTTCTTCCCTAGTTCCATTCGCCTCAAAGTATGCCTCAACGTCATACAAGAAATTCTCAATTTCTCTAGAAATTTCTGGAACCTGCGTAAATTCTTGGATCGGAGACTCGATTTGAGATTTCTCCATGCACGTTTGCCCCTACAAACATGTCATTACTGATTAACCCGCGAATGCCTGCCACTTCCTATGATATTTGATTCGCATGGCTTGTTAGTATGGTCTTTATGTCACTGAATTGCACCTTCAATTCAGTCACTTCAGCATTGGTTTCACAATTCAACAAGGTTGCATCAGACACCTTGTCCTCGACTTCACCTACCCTTTCGTCAAATTCTTTAAAACAATCTGTTGTTATTCCTTCAAGTAGGTCTAGCCTGCCCTTATCTTCAGAAACAAGAGGATTTACAAGGCTATCACAGCCCATGTCTATGCCAAATCACCAAGATTTCCAAACTCCTCAAGTTGATCAAACGTACCCGGTAGTTCTTCGTAGATCATCATGCCATTAGAACTCATTTATAATGCAATATTCTGAAAATAATGCGCCACTTACTTGCTCACAGGAAAATAGATTTAGAGGGAAAGAATCACTAGTGTATTATCCAACAAATACACTCGAACTGTGCACCAAACACATCTATGATACCCGAATTGTCACACCTTCAAACGCCCTAGGAATTTTCTGCGAAAGTGTAACCCGGCAGCACAATGGTTCTGTGAATAAAGCTTCACCCACTTGCACTTCAGCCTTAAAAGTTTGCACCTTTGCAAACAACCAACACTTCAGGTTAACAACGGAAGTCTTAACAGCCTTCTTTCACTTATCTAAACTCATCAAATGCACCCCATAATGCACTCAATTCATGCCATACTTTACCAACAACAATCAGCCAACCAAGAACACTTAGAACATGACGCAATCAACTCCTTTTATTGCTTCAAAGGGAAGAAATACAAAACTTTCCCACTTGGGGACTTAAAAAGACTTGTTCACTCCTTGAACCAAGTCTAAGTCTTACAAAAACTCTCTTATTCACTCACATATGCAAACTTCACTCTCACATATGTTAGGCTAACTCTCACACAGTCTAGCTACCGAATTTCCCATGCCTTAGTACTATTTATACAGTAGCTTTGCTTGTCCAAACCGTGCATAACCGTTACACACACATGGGACATCCATCTGTCCCATCAGGTAGTTTCTATAACCGCCAGTTTGCTTTTCAACCGCCACCTTTTGTGTTGTCAAGCCAACAGATGCCACATCTGTTCTAGGTGGTTATGAACCTTCCACATAATTATAAACTCCTTTATAACTGCTCCTCTTCATCACGCGTCATTGGCATGCTTCTGAAGCTCGTAACCAACTTGTAACCGTTACTTGAGCCGTATTGCGCCACTTGTTGCGCCATACTGAATTCTGCCATGCTCCAACGTTCATCCCTCTTGGCCCTACATTTTTATTACTCTAAACTAATGCACGGACACTCTTTAGGATTTACTTATCTAGGCCAACTCCTTAAGCTCACTCTAGTTACTCATGTGTCACGTATACTTCACTTCGCCAATTCGCTTGACAACAGCAATACAACTCTTGCATTACTAACTTGTTTGCATTGTTCAAGCTTTTTCCATCCTTAAAATAATTCCATAGACCAACTCTTGATCTATTCTACACTCTTGCATCATCCTTGAGTTTGGGCCAACTCAATTCCACGGATATGCCTTAATGCCAACATCGCATGTTGCATCTGTCACTTTGGCTTCGTCTTGCCTTCTCCTCAATGAAGCCTTATTATGTCGGTCAATAATCTTCATTCCTTATCAAAATATCTTTATAGTGTAGAGCTACCTTTTTGCTTCACTGGCCGTGCAGGGTCATGTCATTCTCGACACTTAACCGTCTATACAGTATACCGCTATTATGGCTTCGCAATGCGCCATTACGGCGGAACTCTGACTTGGCCTGAAACTCTGTAGCGCGTCATCATTATGCATAACTTGCAGCACCGTAATACCAACCGCGCCAAAGCATGCCAACCATGCTAGCCGCACCTTTGTGCCAATGGCAAATCATGCCAGCCATACTAAATGCGCCAAAGCATGCCAACCATGCTAGCCGCACCTCTGTGCCAATGGAAAATCATGCCAGCTACACCTAGCCCAAGCTAGCCTCGCCATGCCAAACGCACTCTGCCTTGGCCCTAGCTATGCCAGCCACACCAAACGTGCCAAATCATGCCAACCATGCTAGCCGCAACTCTGTGCCAATGGAAAATCTTGCCAACCACACCTAGCCCAAGCTAGCCGCGCCATGCCAAATACACTTTTCCTTGACCCTAGATATGCTAGTCACACCACGCCAAGACAAACACCCTTACCTAGGACCTAACCATGCAACCTAGGCCAAATTGGCCACGCATGCCAACACGTTCACTGGCAGCTTTTATTACAAAGCCGTGGCCCTAATGGCCGAGCGTGCTATTGGCACATGCCAACACGCTCACTAGCAGATTTTATTACCAAGCCTTGGCCCTAATGGCCGAGTGTGCCATTGGCATATTCCAACACGCTCACTGGAAGCTTTTCTTACCAAGCCGAGGCCCTAATGGCCGAGCGTGCCATTGGCACATGCCAACATGCTCACTGGAAGCTTTTCTTACCAAGTCGTGGCCCTAATGGCTGAGCGTGACATTGGCACATGCCAACGCGCTCATTGGCAGCTTATATTACCTAGTCGTGGCCCTAATGGCCGACCGTGCCATTGGCACATGCCAACGCGCTCACTGGTAGCTTTCATTAGCTAGACGTGGCCCTAATGGCCGTGCGTTCCATTGGCACATTCCAAACACGCACGATGGTAGTCTAACTTTCAAGCCGTGCAACCTAGGCCAACTTGGTCATACGTGCTATTGACACATGCCAAAACCCTCGGTGGAAGCCTAATTTGCAAGCCGTGCAACCTACCACCAAGGCATTCCGCACATGCCATTGGTACATGCCACACGCGCCTCTGACGACTTTGGCATTGCCACTTGCACTCAACGTGCAACCTACCACCAAGTCATTCCGCACATGCCATTGGCACATGCCACACGCGCCACTGGAAGCTCTGGCATTGCCACTTGCACTCAACGTGCAACCTACCACCAAGGCATTCCGCACATGCCACATGCGCTACTGGAAGCTTTGTCGTGGCCACTGGCACTCAACGTGCAACCTACCACCAAGGCATTCCCCACATGCCACACTTGCCACTAGCAGCTCTAGCATTGCCACTTGCACTTAAGGTGCAACCCGCAACAAAGGCATTCCGCACATGCCACACGCGCCACTTGTATCATGGCATTTCCACTTGCAATCAAGGTGCAACCAACACTTGAGACATCAACACAAACTGGGGGATGCTTTCTAGGGTCTTATTTTGGCGGTCACAACATGCAGCGTACACTACGCCCACTTTAAGAAAGCGTGAATAGGAATAAACCGGTCAAATAAATGAGGAAACAATGGTGAAAACTTTTTCACCCATAAACACCATGCGGTTACCACCTCCTCCCATTATTTCACTCTTTACTCTCTTCCTTAATGAGGCCAGGGTACGTTTCAATCTCGACTTGTATAAATAGGTCTTACCTATTTCCACCAGACAACAAGTCTCGGTCAGGAGAAAAACACAACACTCTCAGAAAAGGAAACTTTGCAAGCTCTCAAAAAAGCTTTCATCTCTTGCAAGCTTCCGAAGCTTTCACTTTCTGATATAAGTCGAGACACTACCCTTCCAGAATTATTCTGATCTCAACACCTTTCTTTGCTTCCCTCCCCAAATCAACCCCTTCTTCTCCACTTTGTGACCGGAGAAAGTCTGGAACGGCCATTTCTTGGTTTAGGCCGGACTTGTACAGATTGATCTCTCGAATCTAGAAAGTGCTCACGTGCAGCATATTTGTTTAGGGTTTAAACCAGTTTCTCACCCACCTACCGAATTTACCAAAATCGGAAGAAAAGATTTTTACCCATAAACAATTAGCGACCACAACGGGAGGATTGATCTCTCGGTTACAATACCCGCTTCCAGAAATTGATCTCATGCCTCGATACGAGCATCAGGATGGAAGAATCAGGTAATCGGTTTGGGGATCTACAACTCGACTACCAGACAACCTGGTTACCAGTCGCAAACCGCAAGAGACGACTGGGGACTTCACAGGAACCAGAAGCAAACGACCCAGTCACTAGGAAGCTCCAAAAATAACTAGGGACTTTCCGAAATCGCGACAATATTATATACAAGACCAGTTTTGCACGGGGAAGATCTTGTTTTCAGACAAAAGACCCAGAAAACTGAGTAAGTTTAGATCAGAAGAGATATGTGATTTATTCTTTCAGGTTCTCGACAAAACCATCATACTATTTCATCATATGCCAACTACCGGCACACACTTTCTTGAAAGCAATATTCTCCTCACAATTCATATTCAGAGCCATACTATTAAAACCATTTATTCCAAAAATAATCCAATATCCTCAAAAATACCAACACGCAATGTTTGCGGTTCCATATCTTCCCTGATATGTTCGTATCACTTACAATCATAACCAAAAATGACATCATCCTAAAACGTTCATCCTGAATAATAACCCAAAACCCTCATAGGTAACACTTGCCTATCAACCCAGAAATCTAAAAAAAAATAAGACTTTTCTATCAACCCAGAAATCCAGAAAATCAAAACCATAAGCCGGGTGTTTCTTTTGCCTTTCAAAAAAAAAAACGTAGAAGAATTTCAGAAGACAGAAGTGCAAAGGAAGCCATTCAACAGTGGTTTAATTTTATCTAAGAAGACATCATTCGTCATTTGGAGGACCGCTTGTGTCAGCTCCAACTCTTTATTGCATCACCATGTGTACCGACTTTGCATCATAACGGTTACTAGTTACTATTCATGAGGTAGCTGATGCTACTACAGTAATATTCGAAGAGAGGAACTATATTCCTTCAGATTTATGGAAGGCATACCTATGGCTAAGGTTTGCACCAAAAATAAAAAAAAGGAGAACTAACTGAAGGAGGAACGCTGAAGTGCATAGCCAGAATATGCTTGCCCACTTTGTTGTTACCACGCTACCGCTAACACCAGCATTCCATGATCCACCCTGCCTGCCTTCCAGGTATCGATTCCACCTTCCCACGGAAAGAAGCCTCCCGCGCTATCATCACATCTTGATAGACAAAATTCCAGTGCCAACAGTCCGCGTCCAAGACAACACCAGACACGCTTGCCAGACGCGCTTACTAGACGCGCTTACCGGACGCACATCCCAGACACACATGTCATGCACACATGCAACACGCATATGACCGGCGATAATATCACACCCTACGCCGACAGCCTGCATCCTTTCCAGCGCTGGCAGCTTGCATCTTTTCCAGCACTAACAGCTTGCATCACACTTTCACTTCCAGTTTGCATCTTCCCAGCGCTGGCAGCCTGCATCCTTCAACCGTTGCACTTGAACGCCCCGTAGGGAAGCAACAATCCAATTTCATCACATGTAAAGATCAGGAACGACTTCTCCAAAATCGAAGCAAATCATCAAACCCCCTGGGTTCACAAAGACTCTCTTCCTGTCAAGAGATGCATGATTTCAAGGGACTTCGCCCACAAAACTGTGAAGTCCATGATGAAACATTTATGTGAGATTCTATGTTTCCCAAGGCACAACGTCAAGACATATCTGCAGCCCTCAACCGCACTGCATTGGGGAATCATCTATTTCAAACCAGAGAAGCCGCTCCCAAACTAAAGCACGGTTGATAGAAGGAACCAAGGATTCCTAACCACTGTTCGCTTGAAGGATGTCCGGTTTGACAACACACTGATTAACACAACCACCCACTTCAGCATTTTCTCCATAAGATGCTCCAGGGTCCGAAGCCAAAACTTTAACGTTTAGCTTCCTAAATTTAAACATCATCACCAAGAGCCGAAGCTACTTCAACGCCGCTTCTTCATGTCAAGGATTATAGTTACATCCAACCAATATTTTTACTTCCACGGAAGCCCATACAATTCCATCCAACTTACTTTGTTACCACGACAATGTAGTATCTTATGATTACATCTCCTACCAAGAATTGTTGTCGATCACTCGTTAATACCAACCAGAGCCTCACCACAGCAGCAATTATTACAAATATGGAAACATGTAAACCATGCTTGAGGACTGAGGATATACACGGAATCCCTTCACTATCAAAGCTCATAAGACACAGTGAACCAAAAATCCGCACTCACAACAAGGTCATCCACTTTTCAAGGGTACATCGCAAGAATATTATCATCTCTCTATCTTGAAGACACTTTCAACACTTTACGGGGTCGTGGAGGGTCCCAAGCCTGCACTATCAGAATATTTTATTAAGTAATTTATGAGCATCCCACTGTCACATCCATAATAGTATGATAGGATCATGTCGAATCATGTGGACATGGAATTCAAGGAGATGTAATGAGAGTAGGCGGTGCATGGGGGCAACCTCCGACGAAGCAGTTTCTACTATTCTCGATTCGGGTTCCACCATCTGAGGCTCAATTGGGATTTCCGCCAATTCCAGTGCATTGGTAATCAATACTTCATAACCTGGAGGCGCAAGTGGTTCATCGTTAACAACTCCAGGGTTGCTCGTACTAGTGGACCCATGATTCCCAACTTTGTTGTTAAGCACCTAATACAAAGATTACATGGGATTAGGATGGATCAAACGTGGAAAATCAGTACGATCATAAAATTAAGAAATTAAGTGAAATAACATCATTCAAGTTCCTTATTATGCTTCTACAACATGTGCAAGAAGTATCGAAGTCATGAAACACGTTTTCCGAACAAACTCAGCTGAGGGAAATTTACACTTCCCTATGTTCAATTACAAACTGGGAGCAATTGG
This sequence comes from Papaver bracteatum, assembly GCA_023529315.1. Taxonomy (NCBI): domain Eukaryota; kingdom Viridiplantae; phylum Streptophyta; class Magnoliopsida; order Ranunculales; family Papaveraceae; genus Papaver; species Papaver bracteatum. The sequence goes on from JAJJWX010004491.1 coordinate 679,648, forward strand.
TGTGGAATATAGTGTTGGTTTATATACCGTTATCTTCGCATGGAAGTTACCCACAACATGTCAAAATTTCATGATAATAGGATGAACTAACAAGGAGAGGTGACCAGAACATCAGACAACATGCAACCTGGAAAAGTTCTAAAAACCTCCTGGAAGTTTGCTGTTTCGCGTTTTTCATCCCATAAACATGTTCAAAATTCAAAAATCTTCTTTACTAAAGCTTGGAAATTTCCTAGGTTTGAAGATACATATGCGGACATAGAAAATCCAACTCCAAACGAGGATTCTACAACAACTTTAGTGAAGGGACCCAATTAGTGTGTCAAACCCTAAACCGCAAGCGTTTCCTTTGCAAGAGCTTCCCAATCCGCGCCATCTTCCAAACCAGCGTCATCTTCCCAACCGGCGCCAGCTTCCCAACGTGTAAGCTTCCCAATCCTGGTTAGTATCCCAACTTGCACCAACTTCCCAGCTTAAGCCGGCCCCACCAAGCTAGCATGCAACTTCCGCCAACTCCCAAGGACGCCTAACTTCTCGTTTCCCAATGCCGCCCAGCTTCCCAACTCGCACCAATTCCCAATGCCGCCAACTTCCCAACTTGGCCTAGTTCCCAATACCGCCAAGCTTCCCGTTTATCAATGACGCCGACTTCTCAATTGTGCCAGCCTCCCGATTTGTGCAAAACTTCCAAAGGCAAGGATTCCAAACCCTATCTATAAAAAGGTCAGACGAGCCTCCTCGATTCTCTTTACGATTCACTGCTGATAGTTTGTCACCATCTTATGCTTACCTCGCAACAAAGCTCCTGTTCCGAGCTAAGCAGGGGACTTAATGTTGATGGTGGTTTTTAGACAAAGGGTAAAATTATAAAACCCCGAATAACCTAATGTCACCGGTGACACATTTATTAGAACATTTAATGCATGTAGTCAGTAATTAATGGCGGGTATTTTTTCAAATTAGGGTTACAACGAGCAAAACCCTAATTCCCCTCCGTGCCAATGTCAAGTCATGCCAACCACACCTATCCCAAGCTATCCGCGCCATGCCAAATGCACTCTGCCTTGGCCCTAGCTATGCTAGCCACACCAAACGCGCCAAAGCATGCCAACCATGCTAGCCGCACCCATGTGCCAATGGAAAATCATGTCAGCCACACCAAACGTGCCAAAGCATGCCAACCATGCTAGCCGCACCTCTGTGCCAATGGCAAATCATGTCAGCCACACCAAACGCGCCAAAGCATGCCAACCATGCTAGCCGCACCTCTGTGCCAATGGAAAATCATGTCAGCCATACCTACCCCAAGCTAGTCGCGCCATGCCAAACGCACTCTGCCTTGGCCCTAGCTATGCTACTCACACCAACCGCCCCAAAGCATGACAACCATGCTAGCCGCACCTTTGTGCCAATGGAAAATCATACCATCCACACCAAACGCGCCAAAGCATGCCAACCATGCTAGTCGCACCTCTGTGCTAATGGCAAATCATGCCATCCACACTTGGCCCAAGCTAGCCGCGCCATGCCAAATGCACTATGCCTTGGCCCTAGCTATGCCAGCCACACCAAACGCGCCAAAGCATGCCAACCATACTAGACGCACCTCTGTGCCAGTGACAAATCATGCTAGCCACATCTAGCCCAAGCTAGCCGCGCAATGCCAAACACACTTTGCCTTGGCCCTAGCTATGCTAGTCACACCAAGCCAAGCCAAATACTCTTACCTTGGCCCTAACCATGCAACCTAGGCCAAATTGGCCACGCATGCCATTGGCACATGCCAACACGCTCACTAACATCTTTTCTTACAAAGCCATGGCCTAATGGCCGAGCGTGCCATTGGCACATGTCAACACGCTCACTGGAAGCTTTTCTTACCAAGTCGTGGCCCTAATAGCCGAGCGTGCCATTGGCACATGCCAACAAGCTCACTGACAGCTTTTCTTACCAAGAAGTGGCCCTAATGGCCGAGCGTGCCATTGGAACATGCCAACGCGCTCATTGGTAGCTTTCTTTACCTAGTCGTGGCCCTAATAGCCGAGCGTACCATTGGCACATGCCAACGCGCTCACTGGTAGCTTTCATTATCTATCCGTGGCCCTAATGGTCATGCGTGCCATTGGCACATGCCAAATACGCACACTGGTAGCCTAACTTGCAAGCCGTGCAACCTAGGACAACTTGGCCGTATGTGCCATTGGCACATGCCAAACACACACACTGGTAGCCTAACTTGCAAGCCGTGCAACCTAGGCCAACTTGGCCATATGTGCCATTGGCACATGCCAAAACCCTCGCTGGTATCCTAATTTGCAAGCCGTGCAACCTACCACCAAGGCATTCCGCACATGCCATTGGTACATGACACACGCGCCTCTGGCAGCTTTGGCATTGCCACTTGCACTCAACGTGCAACCTACCACCAAGGCATTCCGCACATGCCACGCGCGCCACTGGCAGCTCTGGCATTGCCCCTTGCACTCAATGTGAAACCTACCACCAAGGCATTCCGCACATGCCATTGGAACATGCCATACGCGCCACTCGCAGCTTTGGCATTGCCACTTGCACTCAACGTGCAACTTACCACCAAGGCATTCCGCACATGCCACACGCGCCAATGGCATCTTTGGAGTGGCCACTTGCACTCAACGTGCAACCTACCACCAAGGCATTCCCCACATGATATTGGCACATGCCACACGCGCCACTAGCAGCTTTGGCATTGCCACTTGCACTCAAGGTGCAACCCGCAACAAAGGCATTCCGCACATGCCATTGGAACATGCCACACGCGCCACTTGAAGCATGGAATTGCCACTTGCACTCAAGGTGAAACCAACACTTGAGACATCAACACAAACTGAGAGATGCTTTCCAGGGTCTTGGTTTGGTGGTCACAGCATGCAGCATACACTACGCTCACTTTAAGAAAGGGTGAATAGGAATAAAGCGGTCAAATAAATGAGAAAATAATGGTGAAAACATTTTCACCCATAAACACCATGCGGTTACCACCTCCTCCCATTATTTCACCCTTTACTCTCTTCCTTCATGAGGCCAGGGTATGTTTCAATCTCGACTTGTATAAATAGGTCTTACCTATTTCCACCAGATAACAAGTCTCGGTTAGGATAAAAATACAACAATCTCAGAAAAGGTAAATTTGCAAGCTCTCCGAAAAGCTTTCATCTCTTGCAAGCTTTAGAATCTTTAACTTTCTGATACAAATCGAGACACTACTCTTCCAGAATTTTTCTAGTCTCAACACCTTTCTTTGCTTCCCTCCCCAAATCAACCCTTCTCCTCCACTTTGTGACCGAAGCAAGTCTGGAACGGCCATTTCTTGGTTTAGTCCGGACTTGTATAGATTGATCTCTCGAATCTAGAAAGTGCTCACGTGCAGAACATTTGTGTAGGGTTTAAACTAGTTTCTCACTCACCTACCGAATTTTCCAAAATCGGTAGAAACAATTTTTACCCATAAACACCCGTCCAGATTGAACACACACTTTATTAAGCTGCTACAGACTAACTTCGGTCCGAAATATAGTTGAACCCCAAATCAATCTCACACTGATCCAAGGTACAGTTACGCTTCTTACGTCTCTGATCCCAGCAGGATACTACGCACTTGATTCCCTAAGCTGATCTGACCCATAACTAAGAGTTGCTACGACCCAAAGTCGAAGACTTTAATAAACAAATTTGTATCACACAAAAAAGTCTACAGTAATAGATAAATTTGTCTCCTAAAGAAATACCTACGAGTTTTGTTCATAAATCAAGGTGAATAGGAAACAATCGATAACCCGGACTTATATTTCCGAAGAACAACCTAGAATTATCAATCAACTCACAATAATCTTAACCGACTAGCGAAACAAGATATTGTGGAATCACAAATGATGAGTCAAAGATGTTTGTGACTACTTTTCTATCTTGCCTATCGGAGAAATTAATCTCAATCTAATCTTACGATTGTACACAAATACGAAAGAAACAACAAGATCAGATCATGCAACTACAGATTAAATAGTTGGGCATGGCTTCACATTCCCAATGAAGTCTTCAAGTCATTAACCTACATGGTGTCGGTACAAACCTAAGGTTAAAGGAGAATCGACTCTATCTTATACAACTAGTATCACACATGAGGTGTGGGGATTAACTTTCCTAGTTGCTAGAATTTTCCTTTATATAGTTTTCAAATCAGGGTTTGCAATCTAAGTTACCTTAGTAACAAAGCATTCAATATTCACCGTTAGATGAAAACCTGATTAAATTCAAGCTAATATCTTTCAAACATTAGATCGAACTTAGCTTGTTATACACAAATGAAATATACGTCATTTAGGTTTGTGTAACCGTACCTAAACATGTACCATTCGTTGGTGCAACAGTAGTTAACCAAATGGTTATCCATATGATCAAATTCATTTTAACCATATTCATCTACACCTTAACTAGTTCAAATGACTCAAAAGAACTAGTTAGAGAGTTGTTAAATTGCTTAGATCTCATAGAAGTATACAAGACACAATCGAAGCAAAATCGGTTTTGATTCACTCGAATTGATTCATGAACTTTATATCCACAGTTTGCAAATATGCATTCCTTAGTTTATATATATATATATATATTTATTTATTTAAGTTCATGAATAAACCAATTTTAGAAAGTAACACACTTAGTATGCGTATTGGTATGCGTACTTAAGTAACTGGATTTGAGTTTGTTTTGGTTTCCAAACTCAGCAGAAATTCACGGACGTGAACTTTCTGCAAGTATGTGTATGGGTACGAATACTTACGTAACTGGATTAAGTTGGTTTTTATTTCCAAACTCAGCAAAAATTCACGGACGTGAACTTCTGCCAGTATGCGTGCGGGTTCGCATACTCACCCAGTCTCCATCAACCATTTAGTACACGCACAAGTATGCATACATTTGGTTCCCAGTTTTGGACTTATACACTAATGCGTTAACACATATATGCTTATATCCAAGGATGGTTACATGTTCTAAACTCTCACTTCATAATTGAAACATTCTTAGAGGATGTTAAATAGAGGTTACTCACACATTATTTTTCATCAAAGCAATTTTCAAGATATTGAAATAACCAACATGATTTCGTCACTTATAAAGATAAACTTGGCTAAAGAAAAATCTTACCAACACATATTTCGAGAAAAAGATAAAAGAGATAAACTCGGATCGAAATAGCAAATGTGTATAATCAAAGTCTATATAGCAATACGATGTTTGTCTCAAGATAGGAGTGTTGATGGTGGTTTTTAGACAAAGGGTAAAATTGTAAAACCCCAAATAACCTAATGTCACCAGTGACACATTTATTAGAATATTTAATGCATGTAGTCAGTAATTAATGGGGGGTATTTTTTCAAATTAGGGTTACAACGAGCGAAACCCTAATTCCCTTTCGTGCCAATGGCAAGTCATGCCAGCCACACCTAGCCCAAGCTAGCTGCGCCATGCCAAACGCACTCCGCCTTGGCCCTAGCTATGCTAGTCACACCTACCATGCCAAAGGATGCCAACCATGCTAGCCGCACCTATGTGCCAATGGAAAATCATGCCAGCCACACCTAGCCCAAGATATCCGTGCCATGCCAAACACATGCTGTCTTGGCCCTAGCAATGCTAGTCACACCAACCGCGCCAAAGCATGCCAAATATGCTAGCCGCACCCCTGTGCCAAAGGCAAATCATTCCAGCCACACCAAACGCCCCAAAGAATGCCAACCATGCTAGCCACACCTCTGTGCCAATGGAAAATCATGCCAGCCACACCTAGACCAAGCTATCCGCGCCATGGAAAACACACTTTGTCTTGTCCCTAGCTATGCTAGTCACACCAACCGCGCCAAAGCATGCCAAAGCATGCTAGCCGCACCCCTGTGCCAACGTCAAATCATGACAGCCACACCAAATACGCCATAGCATGCCAACCATGCTAGCCGCACCTCTATGCCAATGGCAAATCATGACAGCCACACCTAGCCCAATCTAGTCGCGCCATGCCAAACACACTTTGCCTTGTCCCTAGCTATGCTATACACTTTCCTTACCAAACCTCTATGCCATTGGCACATGCCAAAGTAGCGCCCGCGCCCTTGGCTTGCAAATAGTGCAACCTAGGCCAATATGGCCGTGCGTGCCATTGTCACATGACAACACGCACCGCTAGCCACTTTCCAAGCCGCTTTGCCATTGGCACATGCCAAAGTAGCGCCCGCGCCCTAGGCTTGCAAACCGTGAAAACCTAGGATAATATGGTCGTGCGTGCCATTGGCACATGCCAACACGCACCGCTAGCCATTTTCTAAGCCGATATGCCATTGGCACATGCCAAAGTAGTGTCCGCGCCCTATGCTTGAAAACCGTGCAGCCTAGGTTAATATGGTCGTGCGTGCCATTGGCACATGCCAACATGCACCGCTAGCCACTTTCCAAGCCGCTATGCTATTGGCACATGCCAAAGTAGCGCCCGCGCCCTAGGCTTGCAAACCGTGCAACCTAGCCCAAGTGGCCGTGCGTGCCATTGGCACATGCCAACACACACTACTAGCAGCTTTCCTTACCAAGATGTTATGCCATTGGCACATGCCACATGCTCCCCTAGCAACTTTGGCATTCCCACTTGCACTCAAAGTGCAACCCGCGACCAAGGCATTCCGCACATGCCACACGCTCCCATAGCAGCTTTGGCATTGCCACTTGCACTCAAAGTGCAACCCGAGACCAAGGCATTCCGCACATGCCACACGCTCCCCTAGCAGCTTTGGCATTGCCACTTGCACTGAAAGTGCAACCCGCGACCAAGAAATCCCGCACATTCCATTGGCATATGCCACACGCTCCCCTAGCAGCTTTGGCATTGCCACTTACACTCAAAGTGTAACTTGCGGTCAAGGCATTCCGTATATGCCATTGGCACATGCCACACGCTCCCCTAGCAGCTTGGAATTTCCACTTGGACCTAAAGTGAAACCAACTCTCGAGACATCAACACAAACTGGGGGATGCTTTCTCGGGGTTTTGGTTTGGAGGTCATAGCATGCAGCGTACACTACGGTCGTATTAAGAAAGCGTGAAAAGGAATAAAAGCGGTCAATTAAATGGGGAAATAAAGGTGAAAATATTTTCACTCTTAAACACGCCGGTTACCACCTCCTCCCATTTAACTTCCCTTTATTTTCCTTCCTTAATGAGGCCAGGGTACGTTTCAATATCAACTTGTATAAATAGGTCTCACCTATTTTTACCAGACAACAAGTCTCGGTCAGGAGATATACAACACTCTCAGAAAGGCAACTTTGAAAGCTCTCCCAAAAACACTTCCATCTCTTGCAAGCTTCCACTTTTCTGATACAAGTCGAGACGCTACCTTTCCAGAACTATTCTGGTCTCAACACCTTTCTTTTCTTCCCTCCCCAAATCAACCCTTCTCCTCCACTTTGTGACCAAAGAAAGTCTGGAACGGCCATTTCTTGGTTTAGGCCGGACTTGTACAGATTGATCTCTCGAACCTAAAAAGTGCTCAATGTGCAACACATTTTTTTAGGGTTTAAACCAGTTTTTCACTCACCTACAGAATTTACCGAAATCGGCAGAAACGATTTTTACCTATAAACAATTGGCGACCACAGCGGGAGGATTGAGCTATCGGTTACAGTGCCAATTTTCGACCGTCGATATCGTTTTTCGACCCAAATATCAAGATGTTAGGGGAAGGTGACTCACTACAACTCAACTACCAGACAACCCGGTTACCAGCCGTGAAGACTATACGAGAAAATTGGGGACTCACTAAAGATGATACCAGCGACTGGGGACTTGCTAACAATGCTACCCGTAAGGACGGCCTTCACATGAAAGGATATTTCTTGCAGCAAAGGAGTAATAAAGTTGAGTAAGTCTAAGTCAGACAAGATATACGTTTTTGGGTTCTTAATAAAATTGTCATACTATTGCGTCTTGTGCCGATTGCTAGCACACATTTTCATAAAAGAAATATTCCTTTCATAAAGCACAATCAGAGTTATATTATCAAAACCATTCATCCCAGAAATAATCTAATATCCTCAAAAGCTACCTGCTGTCTATCAAAACCGGTCGAACTTTAAACCAGACATCCATTATGTCTTTAAAAAAAAAACATAAATGAAAGTTTAGAAAAATAGAGAAACATTCAAGGAAAATCATCCAACATAGGTCTGCTCTTCTTGGAGAAATTCACCTTTGCATCTTCAAGAGACGCTCTTTTTGTAGTCAACATCTTGGAAATATTTTCGATATCTACCTCCTGTCGTGCAATCTCCTTTGCATAAAGGCTTTCGACTGCTGTATTTTTCAACTTCTGGATCAAGGCCTTCGACAAACCACGAAGCATTGAATTCCTTTTCTACACACACATCGTGATGGTTCTCCCAGTCGGCAATGACGTCTTCAGAAATAGTGTGGCCAGTCACCTCACGCATTTCCTCGTTAGAAGATAAAGCCTATTCCACACGCTTAACCAACACAAATCGACTAGTGATCTTCTTGGTTGTGTCCATATGTCCATACTTCTCCCATATTATGGTTACAACGCCTCATACTTAGCCAGCACACTAAAACCGCCAACCAGCACATGACCTTGGTAAGGAGCCAAGTACGGGGGATCGAAAATGGCGCCTGTAACTGGACCCGCGACTTGCAAAGGGTCTTTTTCCATGTCTACGGCTGCAACCATTAGGGAATCATCCACCGTTCGAACTACATATGTGCCCAGCAATTGGCCAACTTCCATCTCCAAGTCACCGGCAGCGGTCGCTGTCACCAAAGGCAAGTTTACGTATGGCTCCGCCCCAGAATCGTCTTCCGAACCGGATTCCTCCTACAAACTTGAGTTAGGCATTTTTCAAAAAAAAAAGCGGAGGAAGAAAGAAAAGAAGCGTGAAACTCACCGAACCACTTCCCGAAAAAGAACCAGTGTTATTGTTAGAAGAATCACTCTCACTTGTCGAACTTTCTTCTTTCTCTGGCTCATCACCTTTATGATAAGGCTCAGTACTGCCGGAATTATTCGAAGGAATTGCCGTCTCCTGGAAACGTGCAAGAGAAGCGAAAGCATTAACACTACCGAATCCCTGGTAGAAACAAGACACATGTTTTCAGCAGAAATTCACATGTTTTGAGACAAACCAACAAGGAGGCGACACATACCTGGTTATTGGAAGAACTGCAAACACGAGAGCTGCAGGAGGATCTTTGAAACCGCCTGGAACCCGCCAGCACGATTCTTCATTCTCTGTTCCTTTGCCTGGGGACTTTCCGAGTTTCCAGGCAACTTTCGCTTGAGATCTCTCAACATTGGATATTTCTTCAAAACTGCTGGGGAAGGTTTATAACGAACATTCTCCACCACGTTATTTACAAAATCATGGATCAAAAGGCACTCATCGTACCAGAACTCATTATAACCAAAATTCATCGAATTTACTCTTCCCGTTTGAAAGAAGGGAATACGGATACCTGGATCAAGGGCATTGGTATTGAGGGAGGCATGTAGTGAATCTTTAGGAACCACCAGCTGGTAAGCAAGAGGAACCCCTTGATCGAAACCCATGTGACGAGCGGCACGGTCAATATTGTAAGCACCTATTCGGAAAGACCCCATAAAGAAAGACGGCATATAACTAGGCAGGAAGCTTTGAATAAACAAGTTTTCACTAACACTTAAACTGCCGTCAGAAGACAAAATCATGTTTAGAGTAGAAGCAAAGGTGTCAATTTGAGTCACAGAACTATGGACCGGATCCCATGGGCGAAAACGGATTTCAAGCGACTTATCGAGAAGACTAACCAAGCTCATACCAACTCTTGGACGCCTGTTCACCCATTGAAGAATTCGAGGGCCGCCCCAACTCGTGGGAATCGAGGGCAACGGTTTCAGAGCATACTTCTCGAAGTGCTCCCATAACCAGGCTTGCATAAAAACAACATGCACATATGAATCCACTTTTATGAAACCATTCGAAACTCACATGTTCGATGGGAAGAACTTCACCTTTTTCCAACTTCACATCAATCACTAGCAACTCTAATCTTATTTCCTTCTTTCCAGAATCGTCATCAAAAATGTCTCTAGACAACTAGAGAGCCAAAAATGCTGCAACGTGAAGATCACTACTTTTTTGTTTAGGTTCCAGCTCGTCCGGAAACCATTGAGATATCCACCAGCCGTAAAATCACCTTTCATCCTCTTTCCGGACAGAATCCTTTGACTTCGCGGTGGAGTCTTTTCGGGCAAAATCTCCCAACTTAGTGGCAAGATCATCTCACATCTTCTCCTCATCTTCATACAATTGGATGTTAAGATTCCCGGTTATCGGAAGATTCAGCAAAAGAGCCACACTCTCCAAGGAGAGTTATTTCACCCCATCTACATATGATCGTATGAGTGTCCAAACACCATCTAGAAATGAAAGCAACCAAGCCCGGGATGTCCTTCCTAATCTGGAGACTTACTGAAGCTCTGACAGCATCAATAATCTGCACTCGAGTCAAGTTGGTATTTCTGTGCTCCTTACTCACCATAGACTCAAGCCATCTATCAAAAGAACGCAATGGGCTTTGACACATCCTGAAATCAATGTTGGAAGAAGAATATACCCCTTTATGAAGACAAAACCTTATGATGTTCTCTAGGCGAACCGAACGTGTCTTATTTTCATATTCACCACCGGTTAACAAAATTGGCATGAAATCTGGTTGATTCTTCCGAGTAGGGGCGAAGGGTTTGGCAAAGAATTCATTATCCGTGTTTGGTTTGGAATTACATCCTTCGATGAAGCGAAATTTTGTTCAGGTAACATCTTGTCAGATTTCTTAATAACAATTTGGTAACAAGATATCTGCACAAAACAAAATGGAGAAAGATGAAATTATCTCCCTGACACATAACCACACTCAACAAAAGGAAAGCCTGAAAAAAAAAAAGATTATTCTCCACGGGTTCAAAACTGCACGCGCAGTATTCTCTTCAGGTCCGAAATTCATATATGCAATATTTCCTATGGGTTCGATATCATATGAAGAACATATACAGTATTTTTCTTCGGGATTCATATACAGTATTCTTCTTCGGGTTCAAAATTACATACGCAATATTTTATACAGGCTCAAATGTGTCTGTAATATCCTTCTTCGGGTTCAAAATTATATACGCAGTATTTTCTACGAGCTCGAATGCGTCTATAGTATCCTTCTTCGGGTTCAAAATTATATATGAAGCATTTTTCTACGGGTTCAAATCATATATGCAGTATTTTCCTTGGGTGCATATATACAATATTTTCTACAAGAAGCACGCTAAGAAATCATATGCGCAATATCATTGCAAGGATTATAAAATAAAAATTGCATATTGTTAAGGTTTTCACCTACATAAAAAGGGAAACAAGTGAAGTATTGGAAGACATACCTGGAAGCCGGTTTTTCTTCGTGACTCTGCGCTAGCGTGAAAGGATGAAAGAACAAAGTCCAAGATGAGAGAAAGGATTTTATATATATGCGTGAAGATTCCGAAATAGGGAAGGATTTCCCTTACCAAAATCATGCGTATAAGGAACGGACCCACAAGGACGCCCAACTTCCCAATGTCGCCCAAGTTGCACCGGTCCCACCAGTTGCGCCAACTTCCCAATGTCGCCCAAGTTGCACCGGTCCCACTAATTGCGCCAACTTCACAGTACCGCCCAAGTCGCGCCAGCTAGCACGCTCAGCTTCCCCACCTTGCGCCGGTCCCACCAGCTAACACGCTCAGTTTCCCAACTCGCGTCAACTTCTCAATGCCGCCCAGCTTCCTGTCTCTCAATGATATTGACTTCCCAATCGTGTCAGCCTCCCGATTTGTGCAAAACTGCCAGAGGCAAGGATTCCAAATCCTATTTATAAAAAGTTCAGACAAGCCTCCTCAATTCTCTTTACGATTTACTAGTTTGTCACCATGTTATGCTTACCTCGCAACAAAGCTCTTGTTCTGAGCTAAGCAGAGGACTTAATGTTGATGGTGGTTTTTTGACAAAGGGTAAAATTATAAAACCCCAAATAACCTAATGTCACCAGTGACACATTTATTAGAACATTTAATGCATGTAGTCAGTAATTAATGGGGGGGTATTTTTTCAAATTAGGGTTACAACGAGCGAAACCCTAATTCCCCTCCGTGCCAATGGAAAGTCATGCCAGCCACACCTATCCCAAGCTAGTTGTGCCATGCCAAACGCACTCTGCCTTGGCCCTAGCTATGCTAGTCACACCAACCGCGCCAAAGCATGCCAACCATGCTAGCCGCACCCTTGTGCCAATGGAAAATCATGCCAACCACACCAACTGCGCCAAAGCATGCCAACCATGCTAGTCGCACCCATGTGCCAACGGAAAAACATTCCAGCCACACCAAATGCGCCAAAGCATGCCAACCATGCTAGCCGCACCTCTGTGCCAATGGAAAATCATGACATCCACACCTAGCCCAAGCTAGCCGCGCCATGCCAAACACACTCTTCCTTGGCCCTAGCTATGCTTGTCACACCAACCGCGCCAAAGCATGCCAAATATGCTAGCCGCACCCCTGTGCTAATGGCAAATCTTTCCAGCCACACCAAACGCGCCAAAGCATGCCAACCATGCTAGCCGCACCTCTGTGCCAATGACAAATCATGCCAGCCACACCTAGCCCAAGCTAGCCGCGCTATGCCAAACACACTTTGCCTTGCACCTATCTATGCTTGTCACACCAACCACGCCAAAGCATGCCAAATATGCTAGCCGCACCCCTGTGCCAACGGCAAATCATGCCAAACACACCAAATGCGACATAGCATGCCAACCATGCTAGCCGCACTTCTATGCCAATGGAAAATCATGCTAGCCACACCTAGCCCAAGCTAGCCGCGCCATGCCAAACACACTTTTCCTTGGCCCCAGCTATGCTAGCCACTTTCCTTACCAAGCCTCTATGCCATTTGCATATGCCAAAGTAGCGCCCGCGCCCTTGGCTTGCAAACCGTGCAACCTATGCCAATATGGTCGTACGTGCCATTGGCACATGCCAACACTCACCGCTAGCCACTTTCCAAGCCGCTATGCCATTGGCACATGCCAAAATAGCTCCCATGCCCTAGGCTTGCAAACCGTGCAACCTAGGCTAATATGGACGTGCGAGCCATTGGCACCGCTAGCCATTTTCCAAGCCGCTATGCCACTGGCACATGCCAAAATAGCGCCCGCGCCCTAGGCTTGCAAAACGTGCAACATAGGCTAATATGGCCGTGCGTGCCATTGGCACATGCCAAGACGCACCGCTAGCCACTTTTCAAGCCGCTATGCCATTGGCACATGTCAAAGTAGCGCCCACGCCCTAGGCTTGCAAACCATGCAACCTAGGCCCAAGTGGACGTGCGTGCCATTGGCACATGCCAACACGCACCACTAGTAGCTTTCTTTACCAAGCCGCTATGCCATTGTCACATGCCACACGCTCCCCTAGCAGCTTTGGCATTGCCATTTGCACTCAAAGTACAACCCGCGACCAAGGCATTCCGCACATGCCATTGGCACATGCCACACGCTCCCCTAGCATCTTTGGCATTTCCACTTGCACTCAAAGTGCAACCCGCGACCAAGGAATTCCGCACATGCTATGGGAACATGCCACACGCTCCCCTAGCAGATTTGGCATTGCCACTTGCACTCAAAGTGCAACCCGCGACCAAGGCATCCCGCACATGCCATTGGCACATGCCACATGCTCCCCTAGAAGCTTTGGAATTGCCACTTACACTCAAAGTGTAACTTGCGGTCAAGGAATTTTGCACATGCCATTAGCACATGACACACGCTCCCCTAGCAGCTTGGCATTGACACTTGGACCCAAAGTGCAACCAACTCTCGAGACATCAACACAAACTGGGGGATGCTTTCTCAGGGTTTTGGTTTGGCGGTCACAACATGCTGCATACACTACGCTCGTATTAAGAAAGCGTGAAAAGGAATAAAAGCGGTCAATTAAATGGGGAAATAAAGGTGAAAATGTTTTCACTCTTAAACACGCCGGTTACCACCTCCTCCCATTTAACTACCCTTTATTTTCCTTCCTTAATGAGGTCAGGGTATGTTTCAATCTCAACTTGTATTAATAGGTCTCACCTATTTTTACCAGACAACAAGTCTCGGTCAGGAGATATACAACACTCTCAAAAAGGCAACTTTGTAAGCTCTCCCAAAAAAACTTCCATATCTTGCAAGATTCCTAAGTTTCACTATTCTGATACAAGTCGAGATGCTACCTTTCCAGAACTATTCTTGTCTCAACACCTTTCTTTGCTTCCCTCCCCAAATCAACCCTTCTCCTTCACTTTGTGACCGAAGAAAGTCTGGAATGACCATTTCTTAGTTTAGGCCGGACTTGTACAGATTGATCTCTCGAACCTAAAAAGTGCTCAACGTGCATCACATTTGTTTAGGGTTTAAACCTATTTCTCACTCACCTACCGAATTTACCGAAATCGGCAGAAACGATTTTTAACTATAAACAAGGAGATATAGTAGATACACTTTTTGAGTGATAGATAAGTTCAAGTCTCCACATACCTTTTAGTTGATGAAGTTCCACCAGTTCCTTGAGTAGTTCTTCGTCTTTGTATGATGAACGTCGTGGAGTCTAGAGCTCAATTACACTTTCTATCCTAGTCCGAGACTTAGCTATAAGTAGACTAGAAATCAAGACTTATAGTTTTGGCAACTAAACTTGACAACAAGCTTGAGATAGCAACGCTTGCGAGTTCGACCGAGCAGTTCTCTAACAATCTCCCCTTTTGTCAATTTTAGTGACAAAACTATCAATACATATGGAATACAAAAACTAAACTTTGCAGCTTCTCTTCCACATGCATGATCTCCTTGGTTCTTCAACATTACTCGAAATTTTTGTCACTTCCAAGTACTCCAATGATTCCAAGGTTGTAAGTTTAGCATCATTGTTGTTTAAAATCCGTAGCCATAATAATGAGAAAACAAAATCCCTCGATCATTGTTACACAGTGTCATAGTATTATTACACAACATCAAAGTTATATCACAACTTCGACAACAATACTATGGTGATATATATCACTCCCCCTTAGTCAATACTCCATCTCACATGGAAACTACTCCTCTTTACATAGTGATCCTAAAACCATATCTATTTGTAATGTGAAGTACACATTAATTCTCCCCCTTTTTGTCAATAAAATTGGCAAAGATACGAAAACTAGTGGGATCATAATGAAATTTCCATAGATACATTTCATGACCAAAAGAAAGCACATATCAACTTTTTAGATACAATCGTATAGTCGAAACTAAATGCATTCATCAAGGAGTTTATAAAGATACAAGATAACCCCTACAATATTCCGCAGCCGCACTCCCCACAAAGATTTCGCAATAAAGCACAAGTTCAATTAAGAACTCTCCCCCATATAATGTCATTCCCGAAAGAACAACAAGTGCGTCCTTACTTTCACAAGAAAATAAGGATTTCTTTGGACAACAACAAATCATATAAGAATGTGAATTTGTATCCAAAATACTCAATTGAATTAACCACAAGTGAACCAATGATTAATTCAACCGGAATACTCAACTAAACTAACCACAAGAGAACCCATGATTAATCTAATTGGAAAATGCTCAACATAAGAAAACTTACGGAGCCGCACATTATATACATAAAAAATATGGATCATGGAAGATCAATATTGCAGAACAAACAAAGATTCATTATATCTTTCATCACTATTTGCACTATGACATAATATACTTAATCTTTGTAAACAAAAGCTCATCCTTTCTTCCATCAATATTTGCATAATGACATAAAAGGCTTAACTTTTGTTTTTTTCAAAAGTTCATTCATTATTTTATCAATACTTGCATATCGACATACGAAGGTCTTAACTTTTGACAACATATGGGACAATCATAGTTCACGGACGCAAACACTTATATCCCATAAAAAATTGTAATATATAAAACCTTGAAGATTAATACTGCAAAAATCATCTTCTAAAAAAACTTTAGAATTTAAATAAATAAATCTAAAAACATTGAAGATGAAAATCATTGGACATAGATATGTGTAATCACAATAATGGATATTCCAAACTCTAGTCATTCTTTTTAAAAACACAAGAATAAATTCTCATAAGAAGTTTATCTAGATATTGAGACATATGAAAATTCTTTATCATCCCTGAACTCCTTGTCGTCAACAACCATAGGAACAAATAGTTCGTGAAGAAAGGAGTCAATTCCAACAAACCTTCTAGGTTGAAGATGTCGAACCAGGGCCTTATGAATCTCAAGAGTTCTCAAAACAAAAGTCTTTATTTGCTGAATCTCAAGAGTTCTCAAAACAAAATCCTTTATTTGTTGAATCTCTTTTCTTGTCTCCTTCAACTCTTCAAGAACATCAAAAAACTTCAGAGAATTTGAAGGAACATCCCTTAGCTTCCTCATATTCCTTCTTTTTCTTTTCAAAGTTGGAGGTAACGGAGATCTCACTTTTTCCTTCGTGATTGATGGCTTAACAATCATATTAACATATTTTCCATCAGAAGACATGATGCTTGGAGTATCCATATGCGTACGGGTTTGTGAGAGGAAATCACAACTTAAGTCTCAACAAGCAGTCTTAAGATAAAAAAAAATTCATGGAAGGAAAAAGAAATGTAGGGTTACATAACCTTTATACACTTCAAAGGATTCACATACGCACAACTCTTACCCTATAAAAGGAAAAATTATCAATTTTAACCCTCTTTTATTGATTAAAAGGAAAGTCCTTTCCAATATAAATTAGATATGAGAAGCGACATGAATTCCCGAATTTACAATGCTCTTAGACAGAAAACAAAATAAAGACAAAAAACAAACTAAAGAGTTTTATTATTTTAAAGCCTGAGGTGAGCAAAATCTTGTCTCTTTTGATCAGGCACATGAGACAAGTCGCACAAAGCAACACAATCAAGTTGTGCTGCGGTGAACAACAATCTGTCCACCATGACCTCTCTGAACAGAATTCATTGAACCATGTCTATCAAAATGTTTATACCATACTCTTTTCTCTAGTTGTCTTGACATATCCTTGGAAACTAACTTCTTTGACGAAGATAAAATCTTACATACCTCAGCGATTTTTTGAACAAGTTTGAGTTTATTTGCTAATTGATTTGCTCTTCGTTGAAGTTTTTTGACATGCCTCAGTTTATGTTTATAATTGAAACACTTTGGTAGTTCATGGCCCTTGAGCGAAAAATACGTGCATGTCAACTTGGAATATGATTCATGTACCCGAGATGTGCAAGCTACTAGATACATAGTGGATCCTGAAAAATTAGACAGAGACTTTCCAACGGAAAGGTCAGTTTTTTCTTCCAGATTGGTTGAGTTTTCTTGTGAAATAATATCAAGATTGATGTATGTATTGCTAAAATTATCAAAGTCAATATTTTCACAAAGAAGTGCAAAACTTGACTTTTCGTCTTCATTAGAATCATAGTTGTCAGACATTTCATCAAGAGTTGTAACAAGACCTTTGTTTCCAGTGTATTTCTTTCGATTTGGACACTCATTTGCAAAATGACCAAAATATTTACACTTAAAGCACTGTGGCATTGTAGTTGCGGATTATCTCACAACTACACCCTCATAAGAATCCATTAAAATGATTCCTAAATCTAATTAATTTGATATGAAACTAAGAATTAAAATACTAAAATTATAAAAAGAGACACAAAGATTTTTTACATGGTTCGATCATTGTAATCTACATCCATGGTTCTTCACTAGTGATTGTATGTAATTACATGGCTTTACAATTGAGACTCCATTAATGAATATTTGGAGCTCTAGATTTTTGGGGAAGAAGATGATAAAGAAAATAAAATCTCTCCTAACATTTTCTCTCTCCTCCTAAAATTATCCTCTCTCTCAAAATGTGTCCCTCCCTCTTCTCATGCCTAAATGGCTATTTATATGATTTTACAAAATGTTGACAACTAAACTTTCCCTCAACTTCGGACTTTAGAATTATCCTGCGAACCTTCGCAGATTCATTTTCCGAACCTCTTTTGCTTTCGTAATTTGTTCACACTTTCCTCGTGATTTCCTTTTCTCGTAAAATATCTTTTCTCTCCATAATTTCGCAAGTTATCATATGTTGTGATATTCCGCTCCTACATTTTGCCTCTTTTTTCTTGAATATTGCTTGAAAAGCGATCTTCAGGAAAAAAATCATTTGTTGTGGTTGTTAGAGTAGTAGTCTTTGATCTTTGTTGATGAAGGAACGAGCGAAAGAATATCAAACTCAAAAAGTATATACTTGCCTCTATTCTTTTGCGAAGTTCTGAAGCTTTAAGAAGTAATTAGAAGTATCATCTTGCGAAGTATGAAGTGTGCGAAGTATCTTGAAGAAGTATGAAGTATAAGAAATATAAAATATCCTTGAAGAGGTATAAGAAGTACTCAATCCTCGAAATATATAAGAAATATGAAGTATCCTTAAGAAGTATAAGAAGTATTTAATCCTTGAAATTTATAAGAATTATGAAATATCCTTGATGAGAGTGATAAATATTGCCTCCGTTCATGTGAAATTATTACTCCATTTTTGGTGAGGATTCTTGCTGAGAAGATAAAGAACATAAAATACTTTCTTGGGTATCCATAGTTGCCTCTGTTCTTTATCTATGAAGGAGAATTCTTGAGAAAATGTTGAATGATTAAATTGCATCTCTATTTTTATCTTGCCTCTGCCTCAAGTGATAACCCTGCTAACTTCTGAATATTTCTGCGAATTTCTGAGTTTTTCAGCGAATTTTTGAACTTCTGAATAATGCTGCGAATAGTGTTGCGAATATAGTGTTGTGAATGTAGTGTTGCGAATTATGAATAATCCTGCGAATTATGAATGTTTCTGCGAAGTTTCGCGGTATTTTCCTGTAAAATTTTGTAAAATACTTGTGCGAATATAATATTTATGTAATGATTATGTTATGAAATGTGTATGTGATGCTTATTCCATGAAATGCTTATGCAATGCTTTTATGATGCGAATATGATGCTTGAATGATGTGAGTATGATGCTTGTATGATGCGAGTATGATGCTTGTATAATGCGAATACTTATCTATTGCAATGTATATTTCAAGTTTCTATTACTTAGCTCATTTTTCCGCAGTAAAATTGATGTAACTTTGAGTTGCGTCCATTTATGCACTATTAGTCTCGCATGATATAATATAACTTAAAATATTAAAGATGCATAATTTCAATTCCATTTTAGTATATATGTTTGTAAGCTTGTTTGCTTACATATAATCATTTTCGCAAATTTATTTGCGTACTCTGTTGTGGTCTTATTTTTCCTTCCTAGTTAAAGGTCTTATTTTGCCATCTTTTGTAGAGACAAAATCGCAGGACGTTCTTACACTTTCATGCAAAAACCCATTGATCTTGCCTTAACTTTTTTGTATAGTATTTTAGCCTCTTCAGGAAGTGTTGCGACAATATGACATGCCTAAATATTCTTGCGAACATAAAGCCCCATGACATTGTCGTTTTGCGATGAAATCGCAGGACGTCTCTACACTTTCATGTAGTGACCCATTGATCTCATCTTAACTTCTTTATTATGTTCTGCGAGTTCTTTTTTTTTTTTTTTTTTTTTTTTAGAAGGCTCGCAGAAGTTCAGTTGTTGCACAAATATGACAAGCCTTTATGTTCTTGCGAACAAAAAGCCTCGTGACATTTGCGTCTTATAGCACGTATCATCTCCCTAATGGAGGGTGCTTCCCTTTATCTTCCCCTTGGTTTCCCCTTCAAGGAAGCGTACATCGACCATACAAGGTTATCTCTTCCCATCCGGTTCTGCAAACAACCAACTTTTGATCGCAACCTCTTATCATTTTTGCCTATAGGGCTTATAGTTACGAGGTTGCACCCTATGGGGTATCTTTGGGCCAAGTGCATCATTTGCCAAGACTTGTCAAAAATGGCAGATGTGCTTTAAGCCCACTCGGCACTCTTGAATCAACCGTGTACCTCGGCACCTTGATCGTTTTCTACACTTCTTGGGAAAGACAGTATGCCTTAGTCGCCCAACCTAAATCATGTTACATCGCATAATATTGCGTAATGTCGCAAGATTAGGTGAGAATCCAAGGTGTCTAACCCGGATAGGTACCCCGTTATTGGGTTGTACCCCGTAAAGTGTGCCATGTACTAAGGGCCCTTGGTGGTGTTCCGGTTACCCTTAGCCATGGTTATAGGTACCCCCTTAAATGACGCACTTTAGGACTTTGCCTCTTACGAAATGTTGCTTCGCGAACTAGGGTGTACGCCACAAAGGTTTTCCTGTGTAAAATTTTCTGCGGCTCTCTTTATTTTTTGGAGGCTGATCACAGATTGCGGTCTTTTGTTCGCAAATAAATTTTTACGTCTTTCTTCAATGAAAGCTAATCGCAATTGATTTTTGGCGGTATTTTTTCGCCTTTTATAAGTAGAATCCAAATTCTTTTTATTCGTAAAAATTCATCGTAAATTTTTCATGTACATAAAATGTTGAATGTTTTCATAAAATCTTTAGTATAAGAAGTATGAGAAGTATTCATATCGCGTCTTTAAATTAAAATTGTTCTATAGAATTATATAAATTTAATTTTCTCTGTTTTTTGTAACTTTGAATTCTTTGAAAATTTTTGAGATCTTTAAATTTTTGCGATAAATTCATTTTTGAATCTTGCGATTGTATCGCTTTTCACCAATCTAAAAAATCTTTGAAATATTTTGAAATCTTAGAAATTGTAGAAATCTTGAGAGTATATCGCTTTTGGTAAATAAAATCAAAAATCTTTTGTCTTCTGTAAATAAAATATTCAAGGAAATGGTACTTACCTTTTACGGCTTGTTGTTATCTCTTGATCTGCCTCTTGTATAATGTTGTGTCATACCAACTGTTCTATCCATTTCTTGCGAAATATGTCTGTGAAATAATCTCCCATTTTTTTCTTGCGAAATATCCAAAAATCTTGCGAAGTAATAATTTGCACGAAGTAAACGAACATCTGCGAAGTAATGATTTACACGAAGTAGACGAATATCTGCGAAGTAAACATTTGTATGAAGTTAACATCTGCGAAGGAAATATTTACGATATAAATTCTTGCTGCGAAGGTTCGCAAGGTAAATATTTGCGAAGTGCAAAGAGTAGAAGTGTTGGTGTTGCGAATATTCGCATGGCAAACATTTGTGAAGTGCAAAAAATTTTGCGAATGGGGAGACTTGAACTTGCGTCCATCATCTTATCAGCTCCTCTTGCGACCATCTGTCCAAGCTCCTATTTTTGTAAATGTAGTTGAATTTACAGAACTTATTCTGATGTCATCGTCCTTTGTATACTTTTTCCCTTCGTCCTTTCCTCTTATTCTCCTGAGTTGCTATCTTCGCAAGTTATATTCATTTTCTTATCAAACTGACGTGAACTGGATTGAGTTGATATAAATTGAGTTGATTGCTTGGGACTTAGTTGTTGCGAACTGGATTGACGTTAACTTCACGCTGGTTGCTTTACTTCTTTGGCGTTTGCTCCAACTTCGTGAAGACGATGCCTCTTTACTCATTGCTTTGGAATTGTATTCATTCATTTCCTTGCTTTGTTGTTACTCATCCATAAACTCCATGTGTTCCCTTGTGTCATTCGTGAAAATACATTATTATGATCTTCTTCATCTTAGTCCACCATTAGTTCGTTCTCTCCTTGCATGGTACATAATATCGTCCATATTTGGATTTTATTCCTTCATATAAAATGCATCCTTGACAGTTGAGAATGCTTTGAGTTATTTAGTTACGGCACAGTTTTCATCTCAATTCTGTATTAACATTTTTTACTTCCTTTCTTGCAAGCTCGATATCTGATTCCTAGCCTTGAAACCTTGCAATTGGATGTTTCATCATAATTGTTGATGAAGGAAGAGCAGAACAGTTTCCTTTGGCACCTGCAGCTAAAAGAAGTGCAGCTTCTCCCCATGCATTACCAACACAAAGTGTGAAAATAGGTGGTTTAACATATCTCGTAACATCGTAGATTGCAAATGCCTCCGTCTCATAACCTAAATTTTCTCCCCCCATTTGCATGTTCCTACATCTTATAATATAAATGGTTAATAAATCATAAAGAAACTGAACAACAACAAATTATAGATGATATTCATAATGTTTTCAATAATAGTTTTAGTAATTTGCAAAAATAGAGTAAGAATACTTCCCTTTTTGCTACATTTGTTGTTCGCATGTGGTGACTTTGATGGTAGGAGCTTGCGATCAATTCCTTTTTTGAATATTTGGTAAGTTAATCACATGTGATGTTATCTTTGTCACATGATGGTGATGTTCTGAGAAAGCAAGCCTTTTGCTTCTCCTGTTCAAGACGAACTAGGCCTTCCTCTAGTTCATATTGCTTGTTACGTGCTATATTCACGAATTGACTGTTTCTTGTGAACGAAGTGAACTGTTAATGCTCATTTCACTGGTAGTTTAGAAGTTGATCTTTGCTATCTCCTTCGTCAAAATAATCTTCTTCCGTAACTTTTCTTTTTTGTTCCTTCGCCGGGACTGTGTTCTTTCATCCGATAGCTGTCTTGCCGGTTCATGTTCGTATATAACCGCTTGATGATAGTTGCTCGTGGTTTAAGATGGATTATTTTCTCTAGTTACGATAATTGCTCATGCCCTTGTGTTGATCATTCGAAAATCTTGTATTGTTCGCAACCTGTGTTGATTATTTGCAGATCTTTTTTATGCTGTTGTGAAGTAATTTTGGCAAAATTTGTTGCCTCTCACGCAGAATCTCTTTTGTTAGATCTGCAAGTGTAAGCCTTGTTGGTTGGTTTTTGTGTGCGTGCCTGCTACTCTTTACTGTTGGTTGATATTTCTTTACACTGGTGATGATTTAGGAAGTATGCATTCTTCTCTTTTGTGAACTAGTTGGATTTATGCGAAGTATGCCTTCTTGCTGAAAATGTCCGCACGGTAAATGTCATCTTTACTAGCTGCTGTTATCAACTGATGAAGTCTGCACCCCTTCGTCATTTCTGGGCAAGGAGTTGATGTACCTTTGTCTGATACATTTTCTTCTCCCATCGTTTTCTTTTTCAAAATTTATTGTTGATACGGTTTGGTGTCTAAGCTTCTCTATTTTCCCCTTATAGTTTTATAAATCCAACTTATCCTTTCAGATGGCGATCATTACGACTCATGTGAAACTCATTGTTTATGTTTATCTTTATTGCGAACAAACAAACCATCTTGCGGGATAATGAACCTTTCTGCAATATTTTACTTTCTGTAACTAAACTTTCGAGATTATGAACTTTCTGCGTAGACTCCCAGCAACTTGAGCAAGGCGGCGAACAAAAGAAAAAGTTCATATAGGAGTTGATTGCAGTAGTCCATACATTCGCAAAAAAAAATGAGTTGAATAGGAATCGAATTTGCGATGTCAAAGTTACTATCTTCACCACTAAACCATCTCTACTTCCTTCCGTTTCTGATGGTTTTGAACTAGATTTTGGATTTTGCCTATTCTTATTCTTTATATAAAAATTCATCAAAAAGAAAATTTTGTTCGCATGACTCGAACTTGCGTCTTTTCTTTTGTTCATTCATTCTCAGAACCATCTTTGCAAATCTCAGTTGGTGACTAAAATTGCAGCGTTTTTCTTTAATCTCGTCATTCTTTTATTTCTTCATAAATTGCTATATGCTCCTGTTGTTATCAGATTTCTGCGATCCTTTGTAGAAATTTCTTGAACCAACAATTTTTGCGATCATCTTCTTCTTCTGAGCACAGAATTCCTCAACTAAAAACTTCCATTTTTCCCTTGAATTTCACCACAACAATTAATCTTTTCTCTCATTCTCTTCATGTCTTTGAATTGTTGATGATGTTATCCCCTGAAAGTGTGGTTTCTTCCATAGAATTTTCCATTTTGAACTTAAAATTTGTAGATCTAAATAAAAAGTATGGAAATTAACTAATCTTCATAGAAATTCTTGATCCAACAAGTTACAGGAAGGATAAATCCATTACTCTCTCCCTGTTTCTAGCGCCAATTATGTAGTTGCGGATTATCTCACAACTACACCCTCATAATAATCCATTAAAATGATTCCTAAATCTAATTAATTTGATATGAAACTAAGAATTAAAGTACTAAAATTATAAAAAGAGACACAAAGATTTTTTACATGGTTCAATCATTGTAATCTACATCCATGGTTCTTCACTAGTGATTGTATGTAATTACATGGCTTTACAATTGAGACTCCATTAATGAATATTTGGAGCTCTAGATTTTTGGGGAAGAAGATGATAAAGAAAATAAAATCTCTCCTAAAATTTCTCTCTCCTCCTAAAATTATCCTCTCTCTCAAAATGTGTCCCTCCCTCTTCTCATGCCTAAATGGCTATTTATATGATTTTACAAAATGTTGACAACTAAACTTTCCCTCAACTTCGGACTTTAGAATTATCCTGCGAACCTTCGCAGATTCATTTTGCGAACCTCTTTTGCTTTCGTAATTTTCTCACACTTTCCTCGTGATTTCCTTTGCTCGTAAAATATCTTTTCTCTCCATAATTTCGCAAGTTATCATCTGTTGTGATATTCCGCTCCTACAGGCATATCCTCGTCATCAGCCTCATCATCATCCCTATTTTTAGGAGGAATACGATTGTGAGGTCTGACTGACGATCTGGGTTTGTTTCTAAAGAACCGTTTACTTCTATTCAATAGAAGATCACTAAATTGTCTTGTGATCAATGAGACTGACTAGTCAAGATCTTCAACTGATAAATCGGTCTCAGAAATATCATCTTCAGAGATGCAAACACTTTTACTTTTCTCAAGTAATTTAGTGTTCTTTTGTGCTTTAAAAGCAACATCCTTCCCATATTTGGATGTATGCTCATGTTCAAAGATCTTTAACTTCCCAACCAATGTATTTCTGGAGAGAGTATCAAGGATATTTCCTTCAACAATGGCATGTTTCTTAGAATCGTATCTAGATGGCAGGGATCTGAGAATTTTTATTACAATATCCTTTTCAGGAATAGTCTTACCCAATTCAAAATATGCATTAACAATTTTAGACACTTTTTAATTAAACTCATTAGATGAATCTTCATCTTCCATACAAAGGTTTTCCTAATCGAAATTGCATGGCTTTCTTTTCACTGGTATTTCCTTCAAATACTGTTTTTAAGATATCCCAAGCATCTTTAGATCGAGTGCATGTGGTGATGAAGATCTGGGGTAATGGCATGTATGATAGCATTCAAACCGTCGAAATTTTGCTTTGCAGCAAGTATCTCAGCAGCGTCATATGCACCAATATCTTTAGGTATGGTTGCATCTCCTACTTCCAAAATGGGAGCATCATATCCATTAACTACATAAACCCATGATTGAAAATCACGTTCTTGAAGAAAGGCACACATAGCAAACCTACCTGCAAGTTTACAAATCCTCAATAAGGAATATACACCATAGACTAAGGTGTTGCAACTACACTCAATGGAAGTGTGGTCGAGGTTGTGGCTCTATAAAGGAATTTGGAGAGACCACTTGGTTCGATCAATCCACACCTAGAAAGGAATTAGGTAAGTAAGGCACAACTTATTTATATCATCATAAATTATCTCATAAGATTGTCTCTGAATATTTCCATGAATCAAACTGGAGGACGCTCTGAAGTTTAGTGATTCCAGAGAACAATGACATCCCTAGTGGAATATGAGAATGCGCACGAGTCAATGGAAATATCATGCGAGCATATTGATGATTAATTTCATATACACTTGCGTAAGGAAATAGAGCAAGATGATATTGAACCAAGATCCTTGTTGCTTAATGTCAACGAAGAGCATATTTGGCCTATACAATCCAGGTAGAACTTGGTTCTTTGACAAATATACATGTATTTGGTTTGGTAGTGCTAACCAACCAAGTGTAAAGCCTATTAGACATACATGATTAATTTGTCACAAATAATAATGAGAAGAAAGTGGTCTTAAAGTATAAAGACTCGCCTTATGGCGCAAGGTTTCTTACAAAGACGTGGAATTGTTCTATTGTAATGAATGTTATAGCGTTTCGCTACTTAATTAGCTTGGTAATTTCAAAAGGACTTGAAATGCAGCATATGTATATGGTTTTTATGTATCTATGAAAGAATCAAGAGATACAAGATATTTACAAAAGTACTTGATAGCATTTTGTTACCCAAATCAAGTAACTCTAAATCACAGAGTGTGTTAACAGTTAGATGGAATGCTCACTTATAGATTGAAGTAATTAGGTGGATATGGTTACCCGTCTAAGTGACTATTTGATTTGGATGGGATACACAAGTAAGTTATTTGTACTTGCGTATTCACAAGAAAGTTCCTGATTTGGAATTTTGACTATCTATGTCGATGGTACAGACATGATAGGTACTCTTGATGTAATAGGAGAACTTAAAAGCTATTTGAAATCTGAATTTGAGATGAAAAATCTAGAAAAAGATCGATCGAATATTGATATTATGGTATGTTACTTCACCAGTTTGCATATGTTTAGAGTTTCCAGGCAATTTAACAAAGACATGTATCCTGATAGCACTTGTTGATGTCTCAAGCTTGTTTGTCAAGTTTAGTTGCCAAAACTATAAGCCTTGATTTCTAGTTTACTTATAGCTAAGTCTCGGATTAGGATAGTAAGTGAAGTTGAGCCTTAGACTCCACGGCATTCATCGAATGAATACGGAGAACTACTCAAGGGAACTTGTGGAACTTTATCAACAAAAGGTATGTGGAGACTTGAACTTATCTATCACTCAAAAGTCTATATATTTTATCACCTATTTTAAGACAAAAGTCGTATTGCTATATAGACTTCAATTATACACATTTTTTATTTCGATCCGAGTTTATCTCGCTTATCTATATCTCTAAATATGTGTTAGTAAGATTTCGCTTTAGCCAAGTTCATCTTTACTCGTGACGAAAGTCATATTGATTATTTCAATAACTTGAAAATCGCTTTGATGAAAATAGTTTGTGAACAACTACTATTTTAACATCCTATAAGAAAGTTTCAATGATTGAAATGAGAGTATAGAACATGTAATCATGTTTGGATATAAACATCGTGTGTTCTCTCATTTTTTGTAAAAGTCCAAAACCGAGAACCCAAAGTATGCATACCCGTACGCATACTGGAGGAAGTTTCACATCCGTGAATTTTTGCTAGAGTTTGAAGTGAAAAACAAACTCAATCCGGTTACTTAAGTACGCGTACCCGTTTGCATACTTAAGTAGGTTACTTTTTAAAATCGATTTGTTCATGAACTAAAACATTTATATATAATAAGGAATGCAATATTTTATCAAACCGTAGCTATAATGTTCATGAATCGATTCGAGTGAATCAAAACCGATTTTGCTTCGATTGTGTCTTGTATACTTCTATAAGATTTAATAAATTGAACAAGTCTATAACTAGTTCATTTGAGTCATTTCAACTAGTTTTGGTAAAGATGAATAAAGTTGATATGAAAGTGCTCATATGGTTAACCATTGGTTAACTATTGTTGAACCAACTAAGTATACACATTTAGGTAGGGTTACTCAAACCTAAATGAAGTTACATCTCATTTGTGTATAACAAGCTAAGTTCGATCTAACGGTTGAAATATATTAGATTGAATCTAATCAGGGTTTCATCTAACGGTGAATATTGAATGCTTTGTTACCAAGGTAACTTAGATTGCAAACCCTGATTTGAAGACTATATAAAGGAGAACTCTAGAAACTGGGAAACCTAATCCCCATACCTCATGTGTGATACTAGTTGTATAAGCTAGAGTTGATTATCCTTTAACCTTAGGTTTTTCACGAAACTCTGTAGGTTAACGACTTAAAAACTTCATTGGGATTGTGAAGCCAGACCCAACTATTTTCTCTATAGTTGCGTGATCTGATCTTGCAGTTTCTATAGTGATTGAGTGAAATCATAAGATTGGCTTGAGATTTATATTTCTGATAGGCAAGATAGAAAATTAGTCACAAACACCTTCGTCTCATCGTTTGTGATTCCATAATATCTTGTTTCGTTAATTGATTAAGATTATTGTGAGGTGGTTGATAATACTAGGCTCTTTTTCGGGAATATAAGTCTCTTGTTCACCTTTATTATCAAAAGATGGAACAAAAATTCGTAGGTATATATCTATTCAATTGACTTTTCTGTGTGATACAGATTTGTTTATCAAGTCTTCTACTTTGGGTCGTAACAACTCTTAGTTGTGGGTGAGATCCTCTAAGGGAATCAAGTGCATAGTATCCTACTGGGACCATAGACATAAGGAGCACGATTGTACCTTGAATCAGTGTGAGATTGATTAGGGTTCAACTACATTCCAAACCGAAGTTATCTTTGTAGTTGGCTAGTGTTTGTAGCGGCTTAATACATTGTGGCATTCAAATCTAGACTAGGTCCCGAGGTTTTTTTGCATTTGCGGTTTCCTCGTTAACAAAATTTCTGGTGTCTGTGTTATTTTTTTCTGCATTATATTTTGTTATATAATAGGAATATCACAGTTGTGTGTTTGTATCGATCAATTGGAAAATCCAGCATTTGGTTGTTGATTGAAATTGATTGATCTTTGAACATTGGTCTTTGGTACCATTCAAGTTTATTTCTCTTGTATTCAATCAGACTCCCATATTTCTATTTGTTGAGTTGGGATTGAATCGATAAATTGAGATATAACTCTTTGATATACTTTTTATTAAGATTAAGTTTGACTGTCTAGTTGATTCTCTTAAATGTATATTGGAGTTAGTCCATACAGATTGCTAAGAAAAATATTAGGTGAGGTTGTTAGACCCTCGCTTTTTCAATTGGTATCAGAGCAGGCAAACACGCTTAAGACCTCATAAGTCTGTGTTTGTAGTGATCCGAATATATGGACATAAGTGCTATCTCAATAAATGCACTACCATATCCAGGGGTTCTAGAATTTTCTTCCATGACTGATTTAATAAAATCCGTAGAAATTTTTTTATCTAAACCTCCACCAGGTTTAAAATCCCTTGAATTTTTTTCAGGAATTAAAAATACACTTGAAAGCATATCTTCTGATGTTGATCTATATCTCCAGAAAGAAAAAGAATCTCTTGATAGGCTAAATCAAGTTATAATGAATATTATTTATGTTGAGGTTAATATTTATTTACTAATCAGTGAGAGCAGTGCTCCTCCTCTGCGTAACCTAATTAGTTATATCAAACTAAAAGAATTACAAGAGGAGTTTAAATCTTAGTCATCTGACTGTATCATCTCAAAGCATGAATCAATTCATTTCTCAATTCCTAATACTTCTTATAAAGATAGTAGTATTACCCTCTTTTATGAAGAAGTTAGGACATCTCTTTTTGTCAAAAGAGTTTCCCTTCATAGTGCTAAAAATTATCTGCATAAACTTCTTTTCTTTTGTAGAAAAACAAGAAATCAGGAACACAATTTTTTTATGGGATTTTGATGTTCTTTGAAATACTAAAGAAAACAGACTTTTGGGTATCTTTCGATACTGGGTGCTGTAAGAGCTGCTGGAAAGAAACTCTTTCTTGATGTCACGGTGAGCGAGAGCTTCTTGATATGTGTCTAATTCTTCATAGGTAACTCGTAATTGTATTTGTTGAGTCTTACTCCAGATATGATGACTCTATATGTTTGCTAAAAACAAACGATCCGTTGTCAACACATGTGCGGTTCACATACTCTGAACCGACAACCAGTCCGTATTGGAACCATGTTCTGAAACATGTGTAACTTGTTCGAATACCACCGCTCGACACATTAAAAGAGGAAAAACCAACTTCGTTCTCTTCGCCTTTTCTTCTTCTCAAACATCTATAGAAAGAAAAGAAAGAAACCCAAATAGTTCGTGAACTGCTGATTCCCACAACCTCAAGTCTCAATATTTTTGGGTGTTCTTGGGTTCATTGTTGTCACAACAAAAATTACACCACAGGTTGGTGTTTGTTCCTCGTTTCCTTGCAGTACCAATTTTCCACCCTTAGCATCAGTTCGTGTACAAGAAAGAAAAACCTAACAGTTCACGAACCAAGTAAGTTTCTCAACTCTTCCTTGAGAATTCATTTTCAACAATGTCACATATGATAACTAGTCATGTCGGGAGTTCAAGTGGTCAAGATGGGGCTAATTCCTTCTATGACCTCAGTATTCGTGCCAGGTTCATTAACCCTGCTGCTCGTGTCCTCTATTTAGAGTATAAGAACAAACAACCAATTTTTGAAAGATACTATGATGAGTCAGAAATTGAGGTAGATGATTTAACTTATTTTTTTCAAATATCACTCCTGGGGCATCATTCACAAACCATTAGGAACTGATCGTATTGATATGATTGCATAGTTTTATGCTAACATTCATGATATAGACCTAGCCAACTGCATGTTCAAGACTATGGTTGGAGGTATTACTTTCACTGTGGATTGTCATATTATTGCTTACCTGTTAAATTTAACTCATATTGGTAGTGATCGATTTCCTCCTCCCGAGAATAAAAGATTGACTCTACAAGTGATATCAAATCGTCTCTTTAATAAAGATGTTTCTCAGAGAGATGGCAAGATTAATGTTTGCGGCGCTGGTTTGTTTCTAAAAGTTGCTGCAAAACTTATTATGGCCAACATGATGCCAAACACTATTGACAACAATCTATGGACCAAGTGTCTTGCTGAATTGGTCTATTATATTGTTGAAGGGAGATACATTGATAATTCTGAAACATGCTTCAAAGAAAACTCCAGGCTTTCCTTGCCTCATCACAAGGATTTGAAGTCACTTTAACATCACTCCTTTTGGATCTGAGATTGGTGGTCCAAAGATTATGAGTAAGGTAAGCATCATAAAGATGAAGCAATCTTTAACCAGTGCCCCAACAAGTACTTTTGCAGCTGTAAACTCTGAACTTGTTTGCCTTCAAGATAAAGTTGATTGCATGAAAGAGCAGATGGAGTATGTTGAAGTATAACATCCAGATATAATCGAGAAATTTTATGAAATGGCTAGAGATTATTATTGGAGAAGTGATTGATCTCTTCTCTAGTGATTTTGTTACTTGCTTTATCTGTTGAACTTCTTATGATGACGTTAATGGTTGTAATAAATTTTTTGGTTTAATATATTTCAAATTGTTATGGGATATGTGTGTTTGCGTCCGTGAACTTGGATTGTCCCATACGTGGTCAAAAGTTAAGTCTTTCATATGTCAGTATGCAAGTATTGATAAAAGATTGAATGAACTTTTTCTAATTAAGCCTATTATGTCATTATGAAAATATTGATGGAAGATATGATTGAAAAAGCGGGGGTCTAACAACCTCACCCAATATTTCATTTAGCAATCTGTTTGGACAAACTCCAATATACTTTTAAGAGAATCAACTAGACAATTAGACTTAATCTTAATAAAAAGTATATCAAAGAGTTCTATCTCAATTTCTTAATTCAATCCCAACTCAAACAAATGGAATTATGGGAGTCTGATTGAATACAAGAGAAATAAATTTGAACGTTACCAAAGACCAATTTTCAAAGATCAATCAATTTCAATCAACAACCAAAGTTTGGATTTTCCAATTGATCGATAAAAACGCACAACCTGTGATATTCCTAATATATAACAAAATATAATGCATAAAAGAAATAACACAGAAATATAATGCGGAAAATATAACAGAAGTTTTGTAAATGATCAAACCACAAAATCATAAAAACCCCGGGACCTAGTCCAGATTGAACACCACACTGTATTAAGCCGCTACAGACACTAGGATACTACAAACTAACTTCGTCCTGGACTGTAGTTGAACCCCAATCAATCTAACACTGATCCAAGGTACAGTTGCGCTCCTTACGTCTTTGATCCCAGAAGGATACTACGCATTTGATTCCCTTAGCTGATCTCACCCACAACTAAGAGTTGATACGACCCAAAGTCAAAGACTTTTAATAAAAAAAATTGTATCACATAGAAAAGTCTACAAGAATAGATAAATATGTCTCCCACAGAAATACCTACGAGTTTTGTTCCGTCTTTTGATAAATCAAGTTGAATAGGAATCAATCGATAACCCAGACTTATATTCCATAAGAACAGCCTAGAATTATCAATTACCTCATAATAATGTTAATCGACTATCGAAACAAGATATTGCGGAATCGCAAATGATGAGACGAAGATATTTGTGACTACTTTTCTATCCTACCTATCAGAGAAATTAATCTCAAGAAAATCTTACGATTGCACCCAATCACGATAGAAACAGCAAGATCAGATCAAGTAACTACTAAAAAAATAATTGGGTTTGGCTTCACAATCTCAATGAAGTCTTTAAGTCGTTAACCTACAAGGTCTCAGTAGAAACCTAAGTTTAAAGGAGAATCGACTCTATCTTATATAACTAGTATCACATAGGAGGTGTGGGGATCAGGTTTCCCAGTTGCTAGAGTCTCCTTTATATAGTCTCCAAATCAGGGTTCGCAATCTAAGTTACCTTGGTAACAAAGCAGTCAATATTGACTGTTAGATGAAAACCTTATTAGATTCAAGCTAATATCTTTCAACCATTAGATTGAACTTGGCTTGTTATACACAAATGAAATATACGTCATTAGGTTTGAGTAACCGTACCTAAACATGTACTCCTAGTTGGTTCAATAGTAGTTAACCAATGGTTAGACATATGAGCACTTTCATATCAACCTTATTCATCTTCACAATAACTAGTTCAAATGACTCAAAAGAACTAGTTGGAGAATTGTTCAATTGCTTAGATCTCATAGTAGTATACAAGACACAATCGAAGAAAAATAGGTTTTGATTCACTCGAATCGATTCATGAACATTATATCCACGATTTGAAAATTGCATTCCTTAATATATAAATGTTTTAGTTCATGAACAAACCAATTTTAGAAAGTAACACACTTAAGTATGCGTACAGGTATGCGTACTTAAGTAACATGATTTGAGTTTGTTTTGGTTTCCACTCAGCAGAAATTAACGGTTGTGCACTTCCGCCAGTATGCGTACGGGTACGCATACTTACCCTGTCTCCATCAACCATTTAGTACACACACAAGTATGCATACATTTGGTTCCCGGTTTTGGATTTATACACTAATGCGCGAACACATTATATGCTTATATATAAAGATGGTTACATGTTCTAAACTCTCATTTCAATCATTCAAAAATTCTTAGAGGATGTTAAATAGAGGTTATTCACACACTATCTTTCATCAAAGAAATTTTCAAGATATTGAAATAATCAACATGACTTTCGTCACTTGTAAAGATGAACTTGGCCAAAGTGAAAGCTTACCAACACATATTTCAGGAAATATATAAGCAAGATAAACTCGGTTCGAAATAGCAAATGTGTATAATCGAAGTATATATAGCAATACGACTTTTGTCTCAAGATAGGAGATAAATTAGATAGACTTTTGAGTGATTGATAAGTACAAGTCTCCATATACCTTTTTGTCGATGAAGATCCACCAGTTCCTTGAGTAGTTCTTTGTCTTTGCATGATGAACTCCGTGGAGTCTAGAACTTAACTACACTTTATATCCTAGTCTGAGACTTAGCTATAAGTAGACTAAAAATCAAGACTTATAATTTTGGAAACTAAACTTGACAACAAGCTTGACATAGCAACACTTGCGAGTTCGAACAAGCAGTGCTCTAACAATCTCCCCCTTTGTCAATTTTAGTGACAAAACTATCAATACATATGGAATACAAAATAAATAAACCTTGCAGCTTCTCTTCCACATGCATGACCTCCTTGGTTCTTCAATATTACTCGAAATTTTTGTCACTTCCAAGTACTCTAATGATTCCAAAGATATTCAAATCAGCATCACCGTTGTTGAAGATCCGTAGCCATAACAATGAGAAAACAAAATCTCTCAATCATTGTTACATAGTGTCATAGTATTATTACACATCATCAAAGTTTAATTGTATCACAATGTTGACAACAATACTATGGTGGTATGTATTACTTCTCCTTAGTCAATACTTCATCTCACATGAAAACCACTCCCCCTTACATAATGATCCGAAAACCATATGTATTTGTAGTGTGAACTACACATTAATTCTCCCTCTTTTTGTCAATAAAATTGGCAAAGGTAAGAAAACTAGTGGGATCCTAATGAAATTTCCATCGAGACACTTAATGACGAAAAGAAAACACATATCAACTTTTTAGATGCAATCATATCGTCGAAACTAAATGCATTCATCAAGGAGTTTATAAATATACAAGATAACCCTTATAAAATTCCACAGCCGCACTCCCCACAAAGATTTGACAATTAATCACAAGTTCAATTAAGAACTGTCCCCGATAAAATGTCATTCCCGAAAGAACAACAAGAGCGACCTTACTTTCACGAGAAAATAAGGATTTCTTTGGACATTAACAAATCACATAAAAAATATGAATTTGTATCCAAAAATCTCAACTAAATTAACCACAAGAAAACCCATGATTAATTCAATCGGAAATGCTTAACATAAGAGAACTTATTGAGCTGCACAGTATATTTATAAAAAATATGGATCAGGGAAGATCAATACTGCGGAATAAACAAAGATTCATTCTATCTTTCATCACTATTTGCATAATGACATATAATAGATTTAATCTTTGTAAACAAAAGCTCATCCTTTCTTCCATAAATATTTTCATAATGACATAAAAGGTTTATCTTTTGTTTGTCAAAAGTTCATTCATTCTTTTATAAATACATGCATATCGACATATAAAAGACTTAACTTTTGACAAATATGGTTATATGTACTTCTTATGGATTCAACGCATTTAGAAATTTAATTGAAAGAATAGATCATTCAAGGCTAAGATGCTTACTAAAGTTATTAAATCACCATAACATTAACAAAAGTTCAACACAAGAAGTTTTAAGAAGATAACAGGAAATTGAAGTCAACATAAGCAGTTCTCCAAACAACACGTTCAGAGATTAATCTCATAGTATAATCCCTAGCAATTTCATAAAATTTCTCCTTCAGTTCAGGATAGGGTGTTTCTGCATAATCCACATGCTATTTCAAAATATCTACTTCTTGTTGGAGACGAGAGAGTTAAGAGTTGGGTGTTGCGGGAGCTCTAGACATTTTTGCAATACTTTTCATGGTTAAGACCTTTGGTCCTCCAAGATTGGTTCTAACAAAAACAATTCCAAACTGACTACAAATCCTTGAGATGAGACAAGGAAATCCAGGGGTCTTTCTTGAAATATGTATGAGACTTATCATCTGATGAATAATAAGGTCACATAAATCAATATCCCTCCCTTCAACAACATAATATACTAGTTTTGCAAGAGGTTTGGTCCACAATTGTCTGTCAATTGTGTTGGGCATCAAGTTAGATACCAGTAATTTTCCAGTAGCTCTGTGCATCATCATGAACATCAATCTTTCCATTATTCCAAGATACATCTCTTGTAAGAAGGAAGTTTGAGAGCATATTTGGAGAAGGTCTCAAATGCTCAGGAGGTGGTAGAAGAAAGTCACCAACATGAGATAAGTCCAGGAGGTTAGAGATAACTTGACGATCTACAACAAATAAGTTTCCTTTAATAATGGTCTTGAATGTGCATTTTACGCTATCAGGTTCATGCTAATTTGCATAGAATTGGGTTGTCATCTCCACATAGGAAATTCCCATGAGAAGGTGAATAATTCCCCATTCATGATTCTCAAAGAACCTATGAAGACCCTCTACTCTAAGTTCATCTGGACTATAAATCCTTTCAATAATAGGATTCTTAGTACTATACTACATATAGTAATCACGAGCCTTAGAGTTCACGAACCTAATTCTTAAGCTTGGATCATAAAAGGATTCATCGCGAATTTGGGTACCCGAACTTTCACCACGACTAGGTCTCTTCCCATATTTCATAGTAGAGTATGAACTTACAAAAACATAAGAGAAACTTACTTGGTATATAAACTGTCGTTAATGGCAAAGCTCCAAAATGATGAGTAAAACAAAAACAGTTCTTGACCCAACGTGTCAAATCTTCTTCTGAATTCAATGGTGTAACCAAAACCTGAATTTGTTAAGATACAAAGGAGATGAACAATTAGTACCGGAACAGTCGATTCTCTCTCTCGTACAAGAACTGAAGAAGAGAGGTGAAGTGAATGAAGATAAAAGCTTTATCTTTTTAAGTGACAAATGATGGGACCCGAACCAGATATGTTCAAACTGAAACGAAATCCATTCACATGAGTTCAGGTATATGAACTGCACGTGAGAGGTAAGGGATTGTTCGTATTGTACATCATTGTTTGAGAATAATAAGAAGGATTGGAGCAGAGCTCAACAATACTATATTCTGCAATTCATAAAGACAACACCTTGCACACCATGACACCAAGAGAGAGTTTATTTATAGAAGATCTTACATCTTGTAGAAACGAGAAACACCAGGAAATTATTTTTATAATTTTAATAAGGAATTTCAGGAGAACCCAAAAAAAATATATTTTTCTGATTTCTCGTTTTCCAACTTATAAAAACAGTTTCTGCAGATAATTTTTAGTACTGCGAAGGGAAACTCTTTTGTCAAAAAGAGACATCCTAGGTTCTTCACAAGAGAAGACAATACTATTATCTTGATAGGGAGTATCAGGAATTGAGCAGTGAATTGATTCATGCTTTGAGGTGATATACTCAGATGACTGAGATTTAAACTCCTCTTGTAAATTGTTTAGTTTGTTGCAACTAATTCGATTACACGGAGGAGGAGCATTGCTCTCTCTTTGATTAAAAAATCAATATCAACCTCAACATAAATATTATTCATCATAACATGATTTAGACAATCAAGAGATTCTTGTTCATTATGGAGATACAGATCAACATAAGAAGTTAGGCTTTCAAGTTTCCTTTCAATTCCTAAAAACACTTCAAGAGATTTTAAACCTGAAGGAGGTTTAGATAGAATTTCTTATACAAATTTAATTAAATCAGTCACATAAGAGAATCCTGAAATACCTGGATCTGGTGGTGCATTTATTGAGATAAGATTTTTGTCCATAGAGTAATATCGCTTACAAGCACGGACTTATAAGGTCTTAAATGTGTTTGCCCATTCTGATACCAAATGAAAAAGCGGGGTACTAACAACCTCACCCAATATTTCGCTTAGCAATCTGTATGGACTAACTCCAATATACATTTAAGAGAATCAACTAGACAGCCAGACTCAATCTTAACAAAAAGTATATCAAAGAGTTATATCTCAATTTCTTGATTCAATCCCAACTCAAACAAATAGAAATCAGCGAGTCTGATTAAATACAAGAGAAATAAACTTGAACGGTACCAAAGAACAATGTTCAAGGATCAATCAATTTCAATCAACACCAAAGGTTAGATTTTCCAATTGATCGATACAAACGCACAACCTGTGATATTTCTATTATATAACAAAATATAACGCGGAAAAGAAATAACACAGACACCAGAAGTTTTGTTAACGAGGAAATCGCAAATGCAGAAAAACCCCGGGACCTAGTCCAGATTGAACACCATATTGTATTAAGCCGCTACAGACACTAGCCTACTACTAACTTCGGTCTGGACTGTAGTTGAACCCCAATCAATGTCACACTGATCTAAGGTACAATTGCGCTCCTTACATCTCTGATTCTAGCAAGATACTATGCACTTGATTCCCTTAGATGATCTCACCCACAACTAAGAGTTGTTACGACCCAAAGTCGAAGACTTTAATAAAAAAAATTGTATCACACATAAAAGTCTACAAGAATAGATAAATCTGTCTCCCAGGTGAAATACCTACTAGTTTTGTTCCGTCTTTTGATAAATCAAGGTGAACAAGAACCAATCGATAACCCAGACTTATATTTCTGAAGAACAACCTATAATTGTCAATCACCTCACAATAATCTTAATCGACTAGCGAAACAAGATATTGCGGAATCACAAACAATGAGACGGAGATGTTTGTGACTACTTTTCTATCTTGCCTATCAGAGAAATTAATCTCAATCCAATCTTACGATTGCACTCAATCACGATAGAAATAAGATCAGATCACACAACTACAAAGAAAATAGTTGGGTCTGGCTTCTAAATCCCAATGAAAGTCTTTAAGTCGTTAACCTACAGGTTCTTGCTAGAAACCTAAGGTTAAAGGAGAATCGACTTTAGCTTATACAACTAGTATCACATAGGAGGTGTGCGGATTAGGTTTCCCAGTTTCTAGAGTTCTCCTTTATATAGTCTCCAAATCAGGGTTTGAAATATAAGTTACCTTGGTAACAAAGCATTCAATATTCACCGTTAGATGAAAACTTGATTAGATTCAAGCTAATATCTTTCAACCGTTAGATCAAACTTAGCTTGTTATATGTATTAGGTTTGAGTAACCGTACCTAAACGTGTACACCTAGTTGGTTCAACAGTAGGTTATCAATGGTTAGCCATATGAGCACTTTCATATCAACCTTATTCATCTTCACAATAACTAGTTCAAATGACTCAAAAGAACTAGTTAGAGAGTTGTTCAATTGCTTAGATATCATAGAAGTATACAAGACACAATCGAAGAAAAATCGGTTTTAATTCACTCAAATCGATTCATGAACATTATAGACAAGGTTTTCAAATTGAATTCCTTAATATATAAATGTTTTAGTTCATGAACAAACCAATTTTAGAAAGTAACACACTTAAGTATGCGTATGGGTATGCGTACTTAAGTAACCGGATTTGAGTTTGTTTTGGTTTCCAAACTCAGCAGAAATTCACGGACGTGAACTTTTGGCCAGTATGCATATGGGTACAATACTTAGGTAACCATATTGAGTTGGTTTTGATTTCCAAATTCAGCAGAAATTAACGGTCGTGAACTTCTGCCAGTATGCATACGGGTACGCATACTTACCCAGTCTCCATCAACCATTTAGTACACACTCAAGTATGCATGCATGTGGTTCTCGGTTTTGGATTTATACACTAATGCACGAACACATTATATTCTTATATCCAAGGATGATTACATGTTCTAAGCTCTCATTGAAACATTCTTAGAGGATGTTAAATAGAGGTTATTCACACACTATTTTCCATCAAAGTAATTTTCAAGATATTGAAATAATTAACATGACTTTCGTCACTTATAAAGATGAACTTGGCCAAAGCGAAAGCTTAACAACACATATTTCGAGAAATAGATATGCAAGATAAACTCGACTCGAAATAGAAAATGTGTATAATCGTAGTCTATATAGCAATACGACTTTTATCTCAAGATAGGAGATATAGTAGATAGAATTTTGATTGATTGATAAGTTCAAATCTCCACATACCTTTCTGTCGATGAAGATCCACCAGTTCCTTGAGTAGTTATTAGTCTTTGAATGATAAACACCGTGGAGTCTAGATCTCAACTACACTTTCTATCCTAGTCCGAGACTTAGCTATAAGTAGACTAGGAATCAAGACTTATAGTTTTGGCGACTAAACTTGACAACATGCTTGAGATAGCAACGCTTGCGAGTTCGACCGAATAGTGCTCTAACAAGGATGAACTTTTGTTTATGAAGATTAAGTTTATTATATGTCATTGTGCAAATAGTGATGAAAATAGAATGAATCTTTGTTTATTCCGCAGTGTTGATCTTCCCTGATCCATATCCTTATGTAAATATTGTGCGGCTCCGTAAGTTCTCTTATGTGATCATTTACGATTAAATTGATCATGGGTTCTCTTGTGGTTAATTTAATTGAGATTTTTGGATACAAATTCATATTCTTATGTTATTTGCTAATGTCCAAGGAAATCCTTCTTTTCTTGTGAAATTAAGGTCGCTCTTGTTGTTCTTTCGGGAATGACATTTTATGGGAGAGAGTTCTTAATTGAACTTCCGCTTAATTGCCAAATCTTTGTGGGGACTGTGGCTGTGGAATATTATAGGGTTATCTTGTATCTTTATACACTCCTTGATGAATGCATTTAGTTTCGGCTATGTGATTGCATCTAAAAAAGTTGATATGTGCTTCTCTTTTGGTCATGAAGTATTTTTATGGAAATTTCATTAGGATCCCACTAATTTTCATAACTTTGTCAATTTTATTGACAAAAAGGGGGAGAATTAATGTGTAGTTCACACTATAAATACATATGGTTTTCGGATCATTATGTAAGGGGGAGTGGTTTTCATGCGAGATGAAGTATTGACTAAGGAGGAGTGATACATATCACCATAGTATTATTGTCGAAGTTGTGATACAATTGAACTTTGATACTGTGTAATAATACTATGATACTGTACAACAATGATTGAGAGTTATTGTTTTCTCATTGTTATAGCTACGAATCTTCAACAATGATGATGCTGAATTGAATACCTTTTGAATCATTGGAGTACCTGGAAGTGACGAAGATTTCGAGTAATGTTGAAGAACCAAGGAGATCAAGCATTTGGATGAGAAGCTACAAAGTTTATTTATTTTGTATTCCATATGTATTGATAGTTTTGTCACTAAAATTGACAAAGGGGGAGATTGTTACAACACTGCTCGGTCGAACTCTCAAGCGTTGCTATCTCAAGCTTATTTGTCATGTTTAGTTGCCAAAACTATAAGTCTTGATTTCTATTCTACTTATAGCTAAGTCTCGGATTAGGATAGTAAGTCTATTTGAGCCTTAAACTCCACGACGTTCATCGAATGAAGACGAATAAGTACTCAAGGGAACTTGTGGAACTTCATCAATAAAATATATGTGCAGACTTGAACATATCTATCACTCAAAAGTCTATCTATATATTGTATCTCCTATTTTGAGACAAAAGTCGTATTGCAATATAGACTTCAATTATACACATTTGCTATTTCGATTTGAGTTTATCTCGCTTATCTATTACTCGAAATATGTGTTGGTAAGCTTTCGCTTTAGCTAAGTTCATCTTTACTCATGACGAAAGTCATGTTGATTATTTCAATAACTTGAAAATCGCTTTGATGAAAATAGTTTGTGAATAACGACTATTTTAACATCCTCTAAGAAAGTTTCAATGATTGAAATGAGAGTTTAGAATATGTAACTGATGGTATTTTCAATGATGTTGTAGTAAGAAGATTCGTTCAAGACTTGTGAAAGCATATTTTTAGACTTAATAAACTAAAATAATAGAAAAATATATATACAAAATATTGTCACGGGATGAAGAGACACTAGGACGCAGGATTTCACTACTTTTCATATTCTTGTGGTTCAGTCATTAACTCTATACAATATAGCTCAAACAAAAGAAGTTGTGACTCTAATTCTTTGCCAAAAATAGATTTCATAAAACATTATCTATAAGTCGTAAGCATGACGCATCAAAAGTAATTAAAACCAAGCATGCGACATCAGACAAAATAACAAATAATTAATAGAAATCATAAATCAATTAAATCTATGCAAAAAGTCATATAAAGAATTAATTCATTTACCACAATCATGAAAAGTTGCTTCCTCCATTGTCCCAGTGGTGGGGTTTAGCTTCTCATATTGTAGACACTCCCAAAAGAATTTTTTATTGCTCAAAAGGTGTTT
The DNA here is from genome assembly GCA_023529315.1 of Papaver bracteatum. Classification (NCBI taxonomy): domain Eukaryota; kingdom Viridiplantae; phylum Streptophyta; class Magnoliopsida; order Ranunculales; family Papaveraceae; genus Papaver; species Papaver bracteatum. Next base: position 721,533 of record JAJJWX010004491.1, read on the forward strand.
ACAATGGTGGAAATGGAGAAAATAATAAAAGCAGCGAATTCGCAACGGTGTTTAGGCGTTACAAACTCGTTGTTAACAAAGAAGGTGTTGCGAAATGAAGATATGCGTTACTAATGGACTGTTACAGAATCTGAAATATACGATCCAAAAACACGACTGTTCTTGACAGCATAATGTTCTTCATGTTAGTCTTTTCTGCAGCAGCAGAAAAATTCTTCAACCTCCTATTCTACGCTCTGTTTCTTCCCCTAACTCTCCATAACCCTTCTATGAATCATGTGAAGACTATTTATACTCCTAACACCTTCTAATCCTCCCATTAAAAGCAAATATCTCCTCATTATTTCTCTCGGGAAAACTTGATATTTTCTTTCCCTCTTTACTTCTACAAGGCTTCTACTGCTGTAAAATCTATTGTATACGCATTATTCTCGCAGAAAATGAACTCCAACAAGTCACATAACGAGTCAAGCACGAGCAGTCACACGCCGGTAAACACGTTAATATTTCACACCCTGTTTTATCTCGTGGACACGATATTTTGAATTCCAAGTCAATTACCAGTCCTGTTTTAGTGCAACGGGATAATAGGAAACAAAATCTAGCCAAAACTCCAAGAATATCTCGACAAAATATTCTCCAAAAATTGCACAGGCGGCTGTAATTTTCCCCCCGCCAAAACTATCTTTTAAACCCGTGAAGAATAGGGTTGCCCCCTAACTAAAATGGGGGTGCGAATAGCAGCTAGCTCATGGGGGTGCCCTTATCCAAATTGAGGGTGCCTTTAGTACTTTTCTCCGGGGGCTCAAATGGCAATTTTCGACCAACTTTTTCCGCATAAGTGTAATTCTCCAAAAACACCTACACAAACATAAAAACACCAAAATAAGTACAAAAATCAAGCACTAACAATAGAGACATAGAGGACAATTCAGACACAAAAATATGTCTATCAGTAACCATGTTTGGATATAAAAATAGTTTGTTCTTACATTTGTGTAAAATTCCAAAACCGGGAACCCAAAGTATGCGTACCCGTACACGTACCGGCAGTTGTTGAAAATCCGGGTAAGTATGCGTACTCGTACGCATACTGGAGGAAGTTTCACGTCCGTGAATTTCTGTTGGAGTTTGAAGTGAAAAAAAAACTCAATCCGGTTACTTAAGGACGCTACCCGTTTGCATACTTAAGTAGGTTACTTTCTAAAATCGGTTTGTTCAATAACTAAAATATTTATATAATAAGGAATTCAATCTTTGCAAACCGTGGCTATAATTTCCATGAATCGATTAGAGGGATTCAAAACCGATTTTGCTTTGATTGTGTCTTGTATACTTCTATAAGATCTAAGCAATTGAATAAATCTCTAACTAGTTTATTTGAGTCATTTGAACTAGTTATGGTAAAGATGAATAAGGTTGATATCAAAGTTCTCATATGGCTAACCATTGATTAACTATTGATGAACCAACTAAGTATACACGTTTAGGTACAGTTACTCAAACCTAAATGAAGTTACATTTCATTTGTGTATAACAAGCTAAGTTTGATCTAACGGTTGAAATATATTAGCTTAAATCTAATCAGGTTTTCATCTAACGGTGAATATTAAATGCTTTGTTACCAAGGTAACTTAGATTGCAAACCCTGATTTGAAGACTATATAAAGGAGAACTATAGCAACTTGGAAACCTAATCCCCACACCTCTTGTGTGATACTATTAGCATAAGCTAGAGTTGATTCTCCTTTAAGCTTAGGTTTTTTACGAAACCCTGTAGGTTAACGACTTAAAGACTTCATTGGGATTGTGAATCCAGACCCAACTATTTTCTCTATAGTTGCGTGATCTAATCTTATTGTTTCTATCGTGATTGAGTGTAATCGTAAGATTGGCTTGAGATTTATATCTTTGATAGGAAAGATAGAAAAGTAATCACAAACACCTTCGTCTCATCGTTTGTGATTCCACAATATCTTGTTTCGTTGATCGATTAAGATTATTATGACGTGATTGATAATACTAGGTTATTCTTCAGGAATATAAGTCCGGGTTATCAATTGGTTCATGTTCACCTTGAGTTATCAAAAGACTTTTCTGTGGGAGACAAATTTATCTATTTAATAGACTTTTCTGTGTGATACAAATTTGTTTATCAGGTCTTCGACTTTGGGTCGTAGAAACTCTTAGTTGTGGGTGAGATCATCTATGGGAATCAAGTGCGTAGTATCCTACCTGGATCAGAGATGTAAGGAGCACGATTGTACCTTGAATCAGTGTAAGATTGAGTAGGATTCAACTACATTCCAGACCGAAGTTAGCTTTGTAGTAGGTTAGTGTCTGTAGCGGCTTAATACAGTGTGGTGTTCAACCTGGACTAGGTCCCTGGGTTTTTATGCATTTGCAGTTTCCTCGTTAACAAAACTTACGGTGTCTGTGTTATTTCGTTTTCGCATTATATTTTGTTATATAATAAAAATTTCACAGGTTGTCTATTTATATCGATCAATTGGAAAATCTAACCTTTGGTTGTTGATTGAAATTGATTGATCCTTGAACATTGGTCTTTGGTACCGTTTAAGTTTATTTCTCCTGCATTCAATCAGAGTCGCAGATTTCTATTTGTTTGAGTTGGAATTGAATCGAGAAATTGAGATACAACTCTTTGATATACTTTTTGTTAAGATTGAGTCTGACTGTCTAGTTGATTCTCTTAAAAGTATATTAGAGTTAGTCCATACATATTGCTAAGAGAAATATTGGGTGAGGTTGTTAGACACCTCGCTTTTTCAGCACTCCCATGATTAGTCGAGGTTCAAATGTAAGTAAGTGACCATTTCGTCTAAAGGAAGATGACGAAGATGTGTTGGGAGATGAAATTCCCATATCTAATTACAATAGACACATTGTTGTGCTTAGTCTAATAATGTACTTGATTAAATTTTACATCCTCAGGAACTTGTTAGCTAAATATAGCTCAGCACCAACGTAGTGTCATTAGAATGGTATAGTGAATGTAATCATGTACTTAAAAGTAACCACTGACATAAATTTGTTTTATCTCTACAAATACATAAAAAAGGAATACTAATAAAAGTGCAATCCAAAAGTTGTTAATTATGAATGAACAATAATCTCTTTTCCAACGAAAGTAATCAGGGTGGAGATATGGTAGGCTATTTTACCGATATTCAGTTTCAAAAACTACTTGACTAAAGGAACTATGTGGAACAACTCTGAAAGTAATCATGGGGAGATGTCGACATCATGGGGAGGATCCAAGGATATGATGTTGACATATTTTACTTCGAAATTGAAGATGTGTTGTACTCTTTTTCCCTTCGATCGAGAATAGTTTTTCCCAAAAGGTTTTGTTAATCGACAAGGTTTTTAGCTAGACAATACTTAAAACATCAAGTATGTTGAATGTTAAAGACACAAAGATCGCGTTGATATTACTGAAAAAATCTGAATCAAAAAAATGAAACGCGATAGTCTGTTAAGCAACGTAACTTTCAGAATCAACAACATGGACTTATAAACATTCAAGTCACCAAAGTAAAGTCTGATAAACTCCTTTTGACTGCATTAGACTAATGAAAATTGTCTGACATCGAGCGGAGCATCTAGTGATGTGTTGAACTATTTTCCTTCACCGAGGTTGCTTTTTCCCACAAAGTTTTGTTACTCGGCAAGGTTTTTAATTAGACAACAATATACACCGGGAATGTAATTTCCCAGCCAAGGCTATTGTCTTTCCCAGCTAGTCAACTTCAACAGAGCAAAGTGTTCATCTGCAACGGATCACCTTTACTTGCATCTGTCACGTTGTACTCTTTTTCCTTCGTCAAGGTTTTATCCCACTGGGTTTTCCTTGTCAAGGTTTTAATGAGGTAATATATTCGAGTCAAACTATGTTCTAAGTTTGCTTAATATTGTACTCTTTTTCTTTAGTTAAGGTTTTGTCCCTCTAGGTTTTCCTGACGAAGTTTTAAAGAGGAAATTAACTTAGACTAGTTGGTCCTTGAAGATCGTATTGCATGTGATAAACTATATGTAAAGTACTAAATGTGAAGAGTTGTACCAAGGTTTTATCCCACTGGGTTTTAACTTGTCAAAGTTTTAATGAGGCAATTGATTTCGACACAAGCAATCAAGAAGAGGACGTCATTTGAAGAAATATATTCAAAGCACTATATGTGAAGCACTATGTATAAAGTTTTGTTATTGAACCACACAAGGGGGAGTGTTACAGGGCCTACGACCCATGGATATGCGATCCATATGTTATCCATTTATATATATATATATATATAATGTAACCTATGTAATAGAACTACTAATCTCTCTAATATGATGCTTCTTCTTCTTGTCTCTACATCTCATTCCTTCACCTCTGATTCTTCTCAATCACATACCAACTTTGTTTTGAATTTTCTAGTTTAATTACTATAATTTGAGTCTTAAAATCACCCTTCACAAGTCTGAGAAACGAACATCTTATTTACCACGCAATTCTACAACACACCATTTTCTCTTCCTGGTTGAACTAGTTGTCTGATAGATGTTGCTTCTTGATGTACAAACTATCATATTTATTGGTTTCATCATCCGTTTTAGTTATATGGCTATCCCACAGTGAAGGGAAATGAAAAAATATGCCTATTTCATAGGGAATGCCCCTACACCTGTATTTATAGTATATCAATGGATAATGGCATCCTTTTATGACTCACTGTTTAACAAGGTGTGATTTTCTTCCTCTCAAAAATCCCAACTCTCTCAAATAAATCTGATTTCTCTACTAATTTACCACTAATAATTTGATTTTAGTCAATCATTAACACTAATCATGTAAGAGTAGTTATGCCATTATCAAAAAAGGGTGGATAAAGGGTGACGATTTTTTTACCCAGTGAGCCTATTTTGGCACCATTAGGTACATTTAGGTATGCCTCAAAACAAGATTCTTAAAATGCAACAAAAACTTTTTGGTTTCCTGGGCTTTGCGGGTGGTTTTCAGCTAGAAAAAGCCTGGCTGTGGTTTCAGCCCTGTACTATATTATAAATTTTCTTCTCATCCGTCTCTCATCATGCATTTTCTCTAAAGCTAGCTAGTGGAGGAGGCCTGGAGGCAGCACTACCTCTTGATAAGCATGTCATTCCTTCACCGATAGCAAAAACTGACGATTAATAATTTGCTTTTGCTTTAAGTTTTCGTTTTTGCCTCTCTTTTTTTTTCAATCAAATAAATAGTGATTTATATCTTCAATTAGGACTTTAGAGCGGTTCCAGCACCACTATAACATAAGAACAATTACTATTAATCTAGTATAAGATGCCAGTTAATTATACTGTTCTGCTCTTTGTAGAGTTCACAACTTTTAAATTGATTGAAGAAACATCAATGCAGTTGGTATTGCTAAGGACCATGGATACTTTAAGCTAGCAATGTTAGAAAAAGTTCTTGTTTGCTTACCAACTAGCTATGCAGATATCATATATTAATCATACCCTTCTTTCGCTTATTGGGAAACTCATAGCATTTTAATTTGTCTCATAAGGTAATGAATATATAAGATTGAACTCTACTTGTAGTATATGAATGATGTTAGTGCGAATGATTAACATTTAGCAGTTAAATTGAATAAGCACTACTATAAATGCAACAATGTAAAAAGATGAAAGGTGCATAAAAATGTTGCAGTCATAAAATATGGTATGCATCACTATCCAATGTCTACTAGCATATATATATGATGCTCCCCATTCTTAACACGGTTTCGTAATGTTTTACACAGACAAAGTTGACAAATATTTCAATCCTAAATAGCCAAATCCAAGACCAAAAGATAAACTTACAATAGCTCGCAACTTGCATATCTATCCATTTAGTTCTTTAGTTGCCTTTTTGCATCTTTCACATGCTTTTGCATTCATTTGCTTCTTTAATTGCCTTTTTGCATCTTTCACAGGCTTTAGCAGTAGATGGATATGCTAAACAACCCCAATCGTTTCGCTTTACCTTTAGAAAATCATCGCAAAGACGATTCCAGAGCATTTCTGGGACCAAGAGATGCCGATTATTAATCAGAATCCGAGCAGTCGTTTCTGGTACTAGTCCCCCATGCGGGCACCTAAGTGAAGCTGTTGGACCCATGTCAGTTTTACAAGGAAAACTGACTTTGTCCCTGTTTAACCATTTCTCCAACCTGTTACATAAATCAGATTTATCATCATCTCAAACAATACTCCTATAACAATACTACCAACAATGAAAGAATTTAAGATCACTCTTTTTATTGCTCAAAGTAAAATTACGGGAGAACAGTGATATACCATGCACCAGATACATAATAATACAAAGGCGCATTATGATTTTCTTCCGCAGGTGAGGCCATTGGAATCTGGTTACAACTGCTGGATGTTTTTCCCTTCGCGCAATCCATGCTGATATTACAAACCTAAAAACTAAAACCCTAAAGATAGTTGTAATTACTAAGGTGTTAAATGAGAATGATGAGCTTGGAGAATAAATTTTCCTTCCGTAAAGAGAGTATGTTTCCTGATGAACCCATAACTTTCCTTGTATGTTTGATTTAAGAAAGGAAGACGGACTGCTTTTCCTAAGGTTGGGGAAATTATTTTTAGTTTTTTCCGGCATACGGCTGCAGGCATGCACCCTAGTTTTTTTTATATCTACATGTACCAAGTGGATAAAGACATCCAATGACTTGTTTATAAGATTTGTAGTTGGGTGAGATCTCAACAGTGCTTGGATGAATAATAAAAAACAAGAGATTAATCAACAACGTGCTTGGGGATATCAAAACTAATTGGGGATAGAGGTAAAGGACAAAAACTGGATCCAAATACCAAATAAGGGTCACCCCTTATTTAAGTATTTTACTTAATACCTAATCTACCCCTCACTAATCAGGTTTAGTGCTTAATTATAATTAGTAAATTCAAAATAATATTTGATAAATGATTAGTGTGTATTTTTATTTGTATTTAGGTGAGTGAGGTGAGAGTAGAAAGAGGGAAAAAAATTGAGAGGTAACTTTTTCTGGTAAAAATGGAGGATGATTGTACAAGCACTCCCAATACTCAGGTAAAGGTGCCAATGTGTTGAAAATTTGATTTTTTTTTCTTTGCGTCCACAATTGTTGTAGCTGAAATAGCTCGGTGCCGGCGTGGACGTATCATGAATACAATGCTGGCAGCAGCATTCCCGGCATTGTATTCATACTACGTCCATGCCGGCCAACAATATCCCCCATTTTGAAAGGCAAATCAGCATTGTATTCAATCGAAAAATCATGCCGTCATTTGTTGAAAATTTTCATAAATGTTTGCCACTATAGCAGAGTTTCGGTGATCGACCTGGTTTTGAAAATTTTCATAAATGTTCTCGTAATATTTTTTCTTCTGGTATTGAAATTCAAAATCTATTCCGTTTTGAAATTTTTCTGGTTTCGAAAAGTCCACTATCGGCACAGTTAACTAATTCTCGAGCATGCCGGAACTACTAACGGCATAATATGTTGCTTAAAGTATCCAGAAAATTGAAAAAAAAATTCACTTGACTACCGGCATTGATAGATTTCTATCGAACATGCCGGCATTTAGTTACGACATTGAATGTTAGTAACCAAGCATGCCAGAACCATTTATCGGCACGATATTCATCAATTCCGGTATGGTCTTCATCATTTCCGGCGATGTAATTTTTTTTATTTCCAACATGGTCTTCATCACTACCGGCATGGTCTTCATCATTTCAGGCATGGTCTTCATCTATACCGGCATGGTCTTCATCAATTCCTGCATGTCTTCATCACTTCCGGCATGGTCTTCATCACTTCCGAATGTAAAAAAAAAAAATTGTTTTCAAAGTGAGGAGGCGGTGGAGAAGGAGAGGAGAATTTGAAAGGGAGTGAGGAAAATTCAAAATTTGAAAGGGAGTGGGGAATATTTAGGTTTCAAAGTCTTAACCCTAAAAGAAATTAATAAGAAGTAAAGATGAAAATTTGGGATATGATTTTGTTTTTTTATTTTGAGGGAATGGTATTTTAGTATTTTTGCCCCCAAAAAACACCCCTTAGCAGACACTATTGATTGGGGGAAGTAATTTATATCCCCTAATTAGTTTTGATATCCCCAATCGCGCGTTCATAATCAACAACTAAGTAAACAAAATTTCGAACCATTTTCCTACTTTGAATTGAACCATCATTTGAGGCATACCCAAAGATTTTGGGGCCTCTTGAATAAGACAAAAACACACGTGGAAATAGTGTTTCTAAGTTGCCCCTTATCTAGCCATTTTTCATAATGGAAAAAATGCCCTTATTATTTATATATTTTTAATTATTTTTAAATTAAAATAAAAAAATACTTTTTTAAAAAAATAATTTTTTTTTTTTAATTTTTTTTTAACTTTAAAAAAAATGTAATCTTTTTTATTTACGAATCTAAGTTCGGCGGACAAGTGATATGCCGAACCTAAACATACGTAGGTTCGGCTGATAACATGTCAGCCGAACTTGTGTTTTGTGAAAACATACCTAGGTTCGTCAGATTCGATAAAAAAATAGGACATCCGAACTTAATATTATTCTTGATAAAGTGAAGTTCGGTTAACATCTTCGTTTTTAATTATCAGTTGAACTGTTCATCGACACTTTAAGGATAAAAAAAAAAGAAGAAAGTTCGGCTGATAATTTTGATTTTATTGTTAGACGAACTTTGCTCTGTAATTGTCGTAACTTTTTTTTCCATGCAATAAGAAAAAAAAATTTCAAAAATTTCAAAAAAAAAAAGGAAAAAAAATATATAAATTAAGAACGGGCACCTAGCTCAGCTGGTCATCCCCGTTTCCCATAGTTTCATGCACTCCAGGAGGTCCTAGGTTCGAGCCCTCAATGACGTAATATTGCAGGAATTAACATGGAAGGTAGAGTTAGCTTGCCCCCCTTGTGACACAATCTCAGCCCCACCATCCGCTTAGACTCCCTTGGCTAGGTTACTCATGAGGCTCGATAGTAGGCTAGCACAACAACCTGTTCAATTAACGTAGTAGTACGTCGTTTGGAGCTTAGTTTGTTAGGCTTCCAACTAGTTTCATGTAATAAAAAAAAGAAACTAAAAAAGTTAATGTTAAAATTAATTAATTAATCAAGGGTATTTAAGTAACTTAACCACTCATTAGACATCCCTTATCACCCCACACTAGTTAGGGTCATTTATATGTATGCCCCAAAATTTCTATGTATGCCCCAAAAAATTTATGTATTCTATCTGAATTTAACGCCCTGGATTCCTACAATGCCAGTTTAGCTCATTATAAAAACAGGCCTAAAATACAAATTACAGATCTAAACCAGTTGAGAAGAGAACCCCATTTGTTTGTCTTGGGTAAGTGTGTCGACTAATGGGCTAATTACAATTTTTACCTGGGCTTTTCTTTTATTTTCTTTCTGAAATCTGTTTTGACTTTTGAGGCATAACGAATTTTTGAGAGGCATACTTAGTAGAGCCAAAATAGGATCACTATGTTGTAAAATTTATCACCCCTTATCCACTCATTTTTAATAATGACAGTTATGTCCTTAATTAATTAAGTTATTAGTGTTAAATTAGTAGAGAAATCTGATTTGTGTGAGAGGGTTGTAGTTTTTGAGAGGAAGAAGAAGAGTTGAAAAAGAAAAACTTGATTTTTGATTTTTTTTCTAATTCAAAATGTGCGATTGAAATGATGAAAAAGAATCTTCATCTCATAAATGTGTGATTCAAATGATTCATAGGTATACTTGTAGACTGTATTTAATCTTTTTTTCTTTTAGGTTGATTTCATCAAAAAATTATTTTTTTACAAACTGATGCGGCTGTTCAGTGTTGGGTTCGGCTATAAATTTATCTGCCGAACTTTTCGCACGAAGAACGGTTCGACTGGAAATTGTACAACCGAACCTAAGTGTTTGAAAATGTATTGATTTAGTAGAAAATGTAATTAATACATCACATGTTCAACTTATAACGTCTAAAAAATGATACAAGTTCGGCTACAAATAACAAGGTTCGGCTAATTATTCAAAATATTTGAACAACAGTACTATGTTCGGCTAATACCTACACATCCATTATAATCCGGTCCTAAAATTAGCAACTTTATGAAACTGAAGTCTTAAGTTCGGCTGAAAGTTAGCAAATTCGAATCAGCTGAACCTAAATGTATTCCAAACGTTATGTTATTTGTAATGGGAGATCAATTATTAGCTTAGCGTATGACTAGCAATTTTAAGCAACTCAAGTCAAAAACTCGGCTGAAAACATAGCAAAATCAAATAAGCCAAACTTAATGATTTTTTAAACTATAAACTAGGTTCGGCTCAACATTTGTAAATCAGACGAACTGTTCTTTTGAAACACAAAAAATTGAGAACGAAGTTAGGATCAATTAAGGATTTTTCGACAGTTTGATATCTCTAGCACAACACTTTGTTTTACTAATTTTAGAGTTGTGACTTTAATCAACGATCAAAGATTTATGAGCGAACGATTAATCGCCGATGAATTTTTTTTCAAACGGCTTGAGAGGGAGTATAAAAGAAGAAGAATTGAACTGATTTTAATTTTGATTAGTTTATGTTTATTTTTTAATTTTGATGAAAGGTATTTAAGTAATTTAAAATAATTAAGGGTAACTTAGTATACCCATTGCTAGGACACCCCTTATAAGCATATATACTCTAGATGGTATCATCATTTAGTATGCCTAAAAAGAAAGGAGCATGCCTCAAAACAGGTTTCTTCTATTTTTGACAATTATCCTAGCCGAACAAGGTTTTACACATTTTTTGGGTGGCTCCCCCACTTCTATCAGTGCATGTGTTGATTAAGATTTTAATCATTCTTGATACACCGTGAATGTTTCCGGTGAAAAATTCCGGAAGACACAACCCTAATAGGACCCCTTGTACTATGGTGGGTCCATACTGTTTTTTTTTCTTTTTCTTTTGAAGCATAAATTTTATTAAAGGAAGATTAGGTTACAATTTGACGTGTGCAAGTGGTACCTAAAGAATCATAGTAAACAATTTGATTTATAAAATCTGGGATTGTCTGGTCCCAAATTTTGGTTGATAAGTTCCCTATTCAACTTTCACAGTGCGTGTCTTACGTGGAATTTGTGGATATGGAAGAAATGTTTAAATTTTTTGTGTTGCTCCAAATATTTCTAAAATGATTTATGTTCCAAATTTTTATATTATATTTAACATTTTATTTATTTTTAGCTCGGAGACAAACTTAAAAGCATGTGAGCATCCAACTTCCAAAGCCCATGCATTCTCAATTACTTCAAAACATCGGAATCTTTTTCTTTGAACCATCTTTTGGGCACTACCCAAAAAAAGTGGGGGACTACCCATTGATACAGTAAAACCTCTATATAAGAATACTCTATAATGGAATAAACTCCATAAATGAATAAAAAAATCTAGTCCCGATTTGGCTTAATCTTTGTAAAATTTACCTCTATATAAGAATAAACTCCATATAAGAATAATGTTATGCGGTCCCAATAATATTCTGAAACAAAGGTTTTACTGTATAGATGTCCACCCTACATTATAAGGGGTGTCCCAAAAAATTGTGAAAGACTAAATTACCCTTACTCTAATTAAGCTTATAACTAATCCTAATCCAACCCACTAAACTAACCCACTACCCACTAATCTAACCCACTAATTAAAACCTAAATAAAAAATTAAAATCAGTTTTATCTTTTCATCTTCTTCATCTTCTTCTCTTCTTTTCCTCCTCCTCATCTTCTTCTTCTTCGTAGACATCGTCATTAATTGTCGATTCGAAAAAAATTCATCGTCGATTAATCAATCTTTAAAAGCAATGCGTACCAAGCAAACGCCCAGACTTCCAGGATTGAGTCCGGGACTCCCACATATAGTGAATCTCCCAAAATAATTGCTAAAGTTTAAAGAACTTGAAGCATCATTTCGAGGCAAAATCAATCATCCAACCGCAAAACAGAAGTCCGATTCAAGTGAAATGCAAATCCGCGGGTAATTTCCTTCATGCCCATTCCTTTTAATTCGTTATTTTTAGAAGAAATCGATTGAAAATCATGAAAACTCATTGAAAATGGTAGTTTCAGGGGCGATTTCGGTTAGGAGATTTTTGTAAAACCCTAAAAATTGTTAACCGAACTTACCATAAATTAGAACAGTTCGGTTAAGTCAACACCTTCCTGGTCACCGAACTACATAGTTCGGTGAGATCGCAAAAAACATGTACCTAAACGAACTCAGTCTTTTACTTGGAAATAAAGGGTTCGGTTAGGTTGAATTTTTTTTTATAGCCGAACTCTTCATATATTTCGTTCGGTTATTATTTATTTTTGTCAGGTAACCGAACTACATAGTTCGGTGATATCGCAAATTTTTTTTTTGTAACCGAACTCAGTCTTTTACTTTGAAAGAATGAGTTCGGTTTTATCGAAAAAACTTATTTGGTAACCGAACTTTAATTTGGTAACTACATGTTGTGTTTACTTCATTCTTTAGCTCAATTTGATTTGGTAACACAATATTCTCTTATGTTTAGTTAATAGTTTGGTTTTTGTTCATTAGGAACAAAGGAAAAAGATTGAGACAACAACTAGATGATGATTTCAAAACTCCAACCCCTAGGGGAGCAAAACATTTAGATTTTCGAAAACGTGGTGCCACATATGCCAAACATGGAGGGGGATCGTTACCGAAAGTGAACCAAGAGAATGATTATGAAGAAGAGCAAGGAAATGAAGACCAAGGAAATGTAGAGGCTGAACAACAAAGAGAACACGTTGAAAATTTAGGGGAAGAAGTAGGACATGGTCAAGAAGAAGAGGAAGAGTTTGATGAGGAGGAAGAGGAGGGAGAGGGTGAAGAGGAGGAAGAGGATGGAGAGGAGGAAGAGGAGGGATAAGAGGGAGAGGAGGAAGAGGAGGGAGAGGAGGAAGTGGAGGGACAACAAGAAATTGTTCCCTTTAAAGAGAAAAAGAAGCCGAAGCCGCCTAGTGCTAGATACTCACACATTCCCCATGATAATTTATGTTTGTCACCTCGGAACCCAACTTATGGTACTCCAAATGATGGAGGGGCAACATTGTTTGGCTACAAACACTCATGGGCTGCGAAGATCTATGCGACAAAGATATTATTTAAGTTAACCCTTAACTAACAATACTATTTATTTATTTTTTGGGACATGTTTCGTTAAGTATTAATAGTGTTATGTTTGTTTTCGTAGGATCATAATGATGCAGTTCGTCTTATTAAACGTCAAAAGGCGTCCAAATGGGATCTTTCTTTGGAGTGTGACGAGTTTGTAGCAAAGGTTAAAGAATGTGTGTTATGGAGAGCTATTGAGCATGCACATGTAGATTTTGACGCTGTTTCCGTATCCGCATTTCTCGAGAGGTATTATCCCGAGACATATACTATGCATCTTCCATTTGGAGAGATGGGAATAACTCCCGATGATTGCCACCATATCACTGGCTTACCAGTGGAAGGTAAATGCATTCGAGAAGGCTACAACCCCTCGATGAGTTATGAAGCTCTTGAAGAATTGGCTATTAAATGTCTTGGATGGGATGCAAGAAATTCTCAATGTGAGTTTAGACGTTCCGTGAGGTCCCCTAAACGTGGTGATGAGTATAATACACATGAGGCAAATGGAGGATTGAAGAAAAAGGTGAAGAAATTCAAGTTGGTAAAGTTGAAGGAAGCAGTTGGAGGGACCAAAAAGAAGGTGCAGCGAGGAAAGTTGGTGATGGACCAGGACACCCTTAGGTATCATGTCACAGCTTATTGGTTATATCAGCTAGGAACTGTTATTTTCCCCGACACTTAGGGAAATAGGGTGGATGCACAATATCTACAGCTTTTGGAGGATCTCGATGACATCAAAAATTACTCTTGGGCCACTGGGGTGCTTGCTTTTGTTATGGAAGAAATGAGCAAAGGGTCGAGGATTAAGACGAATCAAATTGGAGGCTATTTAACTCTTGTTCAGGTAACCTTTTACATTTTTAATGAGCAAATTATCCACTAAATTGATGTCCTTCCAATTATATTTTCATGAATATGGTTAATATTTTCCTATTTTCTCACAGGTTTGGATTTACGACCACTTCCCTTCATTGGGATTGGGCAAGGAAAGGACACCTTATCCCTATGACGCACTTACAGCAGGAAAATGGGTGTTTTTGGACGCACAAAAGAAGTCTAAATAGGAGCAGTTGACTTTGTTGAGGCAGAAATTGGATAACCTGACGGTGAACGATGTGGTATTTCACCCATACGCCGTACCCGATGATGTATCAGTAGATGAAGACGATCTTAATAGTTTTTCTACCGTCACGCCATACTATGGACCTATTTGGCATCCTAACGGCTACGCAATATATAATCCGAGGAGAATACTAAGACAACTTTGTTGCGTCCAAATGGATCCCGATGTGGAGAATGAAAATTTCACTTTGCAGGTTCAAGGAATAAAGAACAGTGAGAAATATTTTGTTCCAAAACATGAACCAACTCCTGCGGTAGCACATTGGAATGCACTTGGAGATCTGATTGTGTACCTTATAAGGAAGATGTAAATGCATGTGACGAAGATTACAAGGAGTATTATGAAGAAATCAGTCATCCCTTTGTGATAAATAAAGAACAACAATCTAAGGCGGATGCGGCGAAAGCGAAGGAAAAGGAGAGGGAGGCTAAGCGAGCTAAGGAGATACCTATTTATGGAGATGAAGCAAAAAGGTTATGGGATAATGTGGTAAGAAAATTTCTTTGTATCATACTTTGGGTTGTTTAAAGGTTTTGAAAATATATTTGCTTATGCTTAAAATTGGAATTAGGTTTTGAAGGGTTCGAAATTGTTGAAGAAATGGATGGCTAAAATCAAAACCGGAGACCCGATGTTGACTGAGGAACAAACTGCCTACTACAAGGAGTGGGAGGGTCTTATAACTAAAAGAATGGTGCAGCCAAGTAGGACTAAGCAGCTGAAGAGGGTTCGACAACAAGGTGAAGGTTCGAGTCGCATTGTGGAGGAAACCGGTGGATGATATGAAACCCCAAGTGATGAGGAAGTTCGACCAAAAAATCATGGAAAACAAGGAGGTGGAAAGAGGGGTCGTAAGAGTGGTCATTAGTGATTTCGTATTATTTCAGTTTCGAAAAACAAGTTGGTTATGGATTTGGTATGTTTATGTGTTTTAAACAATTACTTGTGGATTTAATCCGGTTTGTGTTTTCAATTTTAGAAGGATGAAATGTTGAATACATTATGGTTTTCGGCAACCGAATATTTAAAAATAGCTAACCGAACTTCAAGTTCGGTAACCTTTAAATAATTCCAGGTCACCGAACCTACAATTCGGTTACCTTGAAAAAATAAGAGGTCACCGAACCTCAAGTTCGGTTAAGCGTGCAGCGGTCCCAGGTCACCGAACTTAAAGTTTGGTGATGTCGCAAGGTTTTTTCTGCTAACCGAAATCGTCCCTGGATTTTCAAAATTTTGTCATTGCACATGTTGGACAACTCATTCTCTTGATGAACAAATCACATAAACCAACTCTAAGGTTTGTTTTGAAGTGTGTTTTGTATCACATATATGTGCAGTTTGTCTTTGAGCCTTCCCAACAAAGTTCGGTTATCTCAAGAATTTTAGTTGCATCCGAACTTAAAGTTCGGTGATGTCGCAAGGTTTTTTCTGCTAACCGAAATCGTCCCTGGATTTTCAAAATTTTGTCATTGCACATGTTGGACAACTCATTCTCTTGATGAACAAATCACATAAACCAACTCTTAGGTTTGTTTTGGAGTATGTTTTGTATCACATATATGTTCAGTTTGTCTGTGAGCCTTCCCAACAAAGTTCGGTTAGCTCAATAATTTTAGTTGCAACCGAACTTCAGGTTCGGTGATATCGCAAGTTTTACATCCTAACCGAACTAACAATTTTGAAATTAAAGTTTACTTTTTCTGACAAAAAGATAGTACATAAATTTGAAATTTTAATGTAATATCAAGTAACGACTAATTTTATGACCGTTATACAACAAAGTGTTATATATATGGGTCTATAGTTAACATTTTGTTTCTAAATCTTCTAAAAATGGCACCTACTAGTCATAAATTTAATCTAGTTGAAGATCTTTCTCTTTGAAGAAACTACATAATATACTATCCAGAGGGGTGAAGAACGAAGAATGAATGGTATTATGAGTCAGAGTTATTGGGGGATAATTCATGAAAAATTCTGTTCCGACACAATGAACCCTTATAACCGTGATCATAAAGCTTTGTTCTTTCGATTTCAAAAGATTAGAGAGAGAGTTGTGGAATTTATGGATTTATTTCGTATTGTAAGGCGGTATCGACTTAGGGGTGAAGGATTCAACGAAATCCTTTTAACATCAAAGAACGAATGGCGAAGATGGAAGACAAAGGATTTCAAATATGAAAATCATTTCCGCCTCCTTAAAGACTTTTTCATAACGCGTTTCGGATATTAAATTTTGTGTAATTTTATTTTGGAAAGTCCTTTAAAGGTTCGGCATTGTTATACAATTCAATTTCATAACCGAACTTCTGTCTCACAAAGTTCGGTTAGGTCCTGTAATTTGATTTCGTAACCGAACTCATGTCTCCTACAGTTCGGCTATATCTTGTAATTTCATTTACTAACCGAACTAGGGTTTGGTAACCTGCTTATTTTTACGTAGGTTACCGAAATTGGTGTTCGGCTACGTAAAATATTTATTAATGTAACCGAACTGTGACCTGCCAACACCATAAAATAATAACATTTACTCCATAATTAATACCACTCTTCAAAAAACAAAGTTTTAGATTCATAAGCATAATTAGTTCCATTACATGTGTCATTTAATCATCCTCTAGTGAAATAGGACCTTCATGAACAATTTCTTCGGACTTCTTCAAAGCATTCCACATCTCCATGTTATGCTCATACATGATACACCAACCCAACATTGTATCCGGATTAAATGCATGCCAATAAGAGGTTGAACATATTGGAGGCAATGGACAATCGGGTTTTAACCGGAGGCCTATAAAGTGGTTGTTGTTAATAAATGCCATCACACATCTCCTTCGTTTGAGTTGTTCAACACATACGGTTATTTTTGGGGTGAAGGTGAAACTACCACTTTTTGAGAAACAATGAACCACACAATTGAATGCCTCAGCGATTAAGTTTCCACATATAGGCATGCTCATCCAATAATCCCTTGTGATCGGTTGACCCCCATGAAGACGACGTTGATACCTAACATATTTCTCATTGATACTACCCTCATCGTACAACATTGTCTTGTAAAATGCCGGATTCTCCATTAGTTTGGATAACAACCTTTGCCTTATATGAGTGATTGCACACCCATTATTTCGCTTGGAACCTTCAATGAAAGGACCAACTTGTTGATTGACAACATGAAACCCACAATTACCATCCGGAGGAACGTCGTCGGTGGATATAACGTATTCTCTAATGTGTAGAGGTAGCTCATTCAAATAGTCTTTATTTGGAGCTTCAAGCTTCACGTCTACGGAAGATGGTTGGATGGGGAACATCGGAGACTTAAGCTTCACGTCACCGGAAGATGGTTGGCTTGGTTGTGATGGACACATCGGTCCATTTTTCTTCAAAACTCGCTCACTTGTTTCGCCTTTATCCTCAATACTCCTACCCCATTTCTTGGGTTTCTCCAAGTACATTGTCGCGGTATACTCATGGCCATAAGGATCTCTAGTAGTTGCATTTTGCTGACTTTTCTTCTTATGTAACACCTTTACATATTCTCTTAGTTTCTTTTTAGTTTCTTTTTTGATTGGTCTACCTTTGCGTTTGCCTTTTGCCGGTTCATAAACATTATCTTGCGTTTGTGGATATATGATTTTCCTTATGTCATCCCAGAAGATTTGTTTTTGGATCTTGCTCCTGCCACGATACATCTATAGTACGGTTCTACCCATTTCATTATCACCAAACTCTTCTTCGGCTTCTTTTCCCTTTGGAGGAGGGATGAAACTTAGATGCTTCCAAAATAGACCAATTTCGCTTAAAGTAATTACGCCATGCTCATATTTTAAATATCATATGGCGACAAGGGAGTCCCATAGACTTCTTCATGTTACATACACACACCTCATCCGGCGTGGTTTCCCACTTATCCATCAACTCGACTTCTATAATCAACAACTTCATACATTGCCGAGATACGTTGTAATGGATTCCCTTGAACAATGGATGGTCGGAATATTTTCCTTTCATTTTTAATATATGGCTTTTTTGGAACTTCCCTTTAATTGTATCAATGTCGCGCTTGAAGTAATTCTCCATAGCATTCCACACGGTTACGAAATTATCAACACATCCAAAGAGATTCTTCTTCAACCGGTGGTGAGCCGACTCTACTAAACTTGTCGCTTGATTTCCCAAGTGTTTATATTGGTTGGTAAAGGAATACGCAAACCTCTCTTTGTGTGGTTACAACCATTGGTGAAGAACATACGATACAACATCGGGGTAATCGGGAGTATCCCAATGGGCGATAAACTCCACAAGATTTTGATAATACTCTTCCTCGGTAAGGGACCAACACAATGATTCCCATTCACCGTTGAATGCAACCCATTTAGCAAAATTTAGATCGTATTGTTTATCAACTTCCTCTTTTGCATCCGCTCGTTCATATTCCGGTAGCATCTTAATCTCTTCATATCCTTTTTTCTTGGGTGGACAAATTGTTGGCTTGAACCTATGAAACAAATTACACCATATATGGAACGTACAAAGCATATTATGTACTAGTGGGAACACTTCCGCTATCGCATTCATGAATGCGACTTCATTGTCGGTCACTATAACCCCGGGAATATCATCACCTCGGAAGATTGCCTTAACTTGTTGTAGTGCCCAAATATAAATAGGTTCATCACCTCGGAAGATTGCCTTAACTTGTTGTAGTGCCCAAATATAAATAGGTCGGAAGATTGCCTTAACTTGTTGTTGCAAATACCTGTCGTCCATTAAGAAACAAAACTCCACGGTAAACGGTGACTTCGTCGATGTACGGCCAACAATATTCAACAATGGCATCTCGTACTTGTTTGTCTTGTAAGTGCAATCCATTATTAGAACTTCATGAAAGCATTGAGCCAATTTAACACTCGTTGGATGCGCAATAAATAGTTGTGTTATCTCTCCTTCCGAATCCACATCCTTTTGAACCGCGTAGTCTTTCTCTTTGGCCAAAAAAAAAAACAATTGTTGCATCACTTGTCTATCTCTCCATTCCTTCTTTCTAATTGTCTCAATTGCATTGTTAATGGTGGACAAAGATGAGTGGTTATCCTTGTTATCCTCCTTTAGCATTTGGAGCATTTGAACCGGTGTAAGACCCATTTTCCTCATATTAGCTACCTTCTCCATCTCTTGAGGAGTTAGCTTGGCCGCCATGAAATGTCCTTCAAGATGCTCCGGACGAGGGTGGTTATGACGACCTTCCATAACCCGGTAGAGAACCCATCCCTTCAATTTTTTGTTGTAATTAAAGGAAATCTTGAATGGGCATTTTATCTTCTTTGAGAAAGTTTTGTTTTTCCTATTTGTCTTTCCTTCATAAACATAACCCTTCCTCTTGTGTCTTTTATCGGGATCACCGCTTCTCTCACAAACCATTTCAAAGCGACTATTCTTTTCTCTCCCATTTAATACTAATACGCACATGTATTTTTGTGCATGTTGTCTAGCCCAACTCTTTGCATCTTTCGGATTATCGAATACCAAGTCATTCATGTAGTGATGGGATGTGTCATCGTACAACATACCAATCGGGGGAGGTTGGTTTTCCATTTGTTCAATTAGATCACATGGAACCTACAAGTAATAGCACAACGTCAATACCATAAACAAGAAACACGTACAAGTTAGGCAATGTTAAAAATTTCATCGACCCTACCGAACATAAAGTTTGGTTATGTATTTTTTAGTAAAACCATTGGGAGCTTACCGAACTCTATATTTACATTTTATCCGCAAAGGTTCGGTAATGAGAATGAAAAAAAGACCAAACCGAACATACTGGTTCGGTTAGCAACGCGGTATACATGTATTTTGCGATATTTCCGAACTTAAAGTTCGGTTACCAATTTATAAAAATCGACTAAACCGAACTATGAACTGTAAAGTCTATAATAAAAGTTCGGTTATATCTTCTGGAATTTCCTAACCGAACTATCAAAAACCACCATTAACGTGTAGTTCGGTTACCTGCTTCTTCAAGATCTAGTAACCGAACTACATCTTCAGAAACGTTCGGTTACCTATGTTTTAAATCTGGTAACCGAACTAGTATGACCTAGCCGAACTTTTACCCTGAAATTTTGAGTTTGTCCATTTTTCCCCACAATTCAACCTACATTAACTAAAAATGAGACATACCTGAGTACCCATATCTTCATCTTCAGGTTGTGGCTGATAAAATCCATCATTTGATGGGTTCGATTCACTTTGGGGCAAAAAGTTTTCTTCTTCTAACAAATAACTCATATTTGGATCATTTGAAGTATTGACATATACACAAGGAGGTGAAGGGGGTTCTGATTCTGATTCTGAGGTTTCATCACATGAATCACTCAATTCATAATTACTAAACTCAAAAAAAGTTTTTTTGGGTTCACCCATATTCTTCTTCCTATATCCTTCTTCTTCTTATCCTTCCAAAACAAATGTTTAAAACAAAAAAATCCAACTTATAAAACACTAATCACTAATCAATTTTTAACTAATCACTAATCATTAACTAAGTTTATCATCAAGGGTAGAGTGGGTATAAAAAATAATAATTATAAGGGGTGACCAAATATTACTTCTAATATCCACACCAAAAACTGATGGGTAGTCCCCATTTTTTTTGGGTAGTGCCTAAAAGATGGTTCTTTTCTTTTTTGAGAGCAATGGGAAAATTGTATTAAAGACAAAGCTTTATCAAAGAGATGAAACTAAGATTACAAAAGATTGGGATTAGCTTATTGTTTTCAACAACTCCCTACCAATTTGAGAATAAGGTGCTCAAAGAGTAGCCCGCAGATACCTTAATTTGAACTTAAAGACCAGTTATATAAAGTACATTTAATGGTAGTGATAAGCTGATCATAGCTCCTCTGATATCCCCTATATAGCCGACAGTTGCGTCCATTCCATACATTCCACCAAATCTCAAACGTCAAGATACTCCATATTTGTCTGATGAAACTTCTACTCCTCTTTCTTGACCACTTCCTAACATTAATTTCTCTTTAACTGTCTCCGAAAATACCCATTGAACATGGGGATCTTCCATATATGTAATTTCTAATCAGCCATAGGGGGTACAGATTATCTACAACATTTTCCTTTTTAATAAGAAGAAGTCAATCACAGAATCGCTATAAAACACATCTAGCATCATGTCGAGTAACTAACAAATAGGGCACGACATAACATAAACCAAAACCCACTAGAACAATCGAAACATCAAAGTGTCACCCCTTCAAACTAAAAACATACCCACGAGAAGAAAAAAATATCAATCCCCCAAGCACGATATTACTGACCCCAACATTGTACATTTCAGTCTTGCTAATTGTTTGTTTGTCTTTCTGTCACTTTTATTTACAATCACAACTTTTTAAGCCTGCAATAAAATTGATTCCGATTTTTTTGAAAAGAAAAATTACATTTTCAGTAGTCAAGTCTGTCCCAATTCAGGACAAAAGTGGTGCCTGAACATTAACCCCATCCAGCCATGGTTATATACTCGGACCCCACTTAATCTATTAAGAATCTAAAATGTACATTTTGACTCTGAAAAATAAAATCTAATACAAAAAAACATATCCAAACTCTTTTCTTTGTTTTAATAATGTTGTTATATATCTTTGAGATCTTTGTTTGTGCCGACCTTTTCAGTGTAATAATAACACAAGTTGATCAAATGCTTATCCGGGTTTGAACCTGGTTTCTTTATTAAAAAAAAAAAAAAAAAAAATCAAATGTGGATTTCGCAATAAAAAAGTTGTATGATACGACCTTTACTTAAGCTTAGATTATTGCTTAGTAATAACAAGGTTAATCATAACTCATGCAAGTTGGAATACTATAGAACACCCATAAAGTTTAGGTAATCACTTCAGTTGTTATCTATCTATAGGAATTATACTCAATCAGAAATGACTGATTGGATGATTCTGTTGCCGACCTTTTATAACCGTAGTATGAACAGTATTGCATGCAGTGTAAAGCTAAGATTGTGGATTTATTTATTTATTTTTACGTACTGAGAAGTGGTTATATCATATCAGATATCACTGCACTTTTTCTTAAAAAAAAAAAAAAAACTTTCATTTAGCTAGTAACCTCAAGTCTGCTCTTACAAAAAAGGAGGTTTTTTCCGAAACAGATAAGTGTTCAGTGGAGAAAAACCCAACATGGCGACATCCTTATATATATCGTTTACTTTCCCATGAGTGCAAAGTGCAATAGTAGAAGGCCTATTTTATTTTATGAAAGTTAATATATTGAAATATAAGAGAATTATAGAAGACTATAAAATCTGTTGGCTGCCCTTATCTCAGTTTGAGAAACTGTGATACGAGAACCTTCCAACAAACTAATATCCTCATAAAGTGAATAAAAAGCATTTGAAATTAAAAAGCTGGAATCATAAGCTAAAGCATAGCGAGTACAAGGCCTATTTAATTTGTTCAAAAATGACAGTTTTATGGACGATAAATAATCCCGACTCGGTGGGAGCCACCGTAACACCATTTATGTACAAAAGCATTTCCTGAGAAAAATATGGGTGGGTGTATCTCTTCCCTAATTTGTTGACGGACACATTTAGCATTTTGTATGAATTAAGCATGAAAGTCTTGTCTCGAAAGTTGCATTCAATATAGAAATCGAAGTTCTCTTACTTAAGTACCATAGCTGAAAACAACTTTCCACGGGCCTACTAGCATCATGAGCTCATGGCGTTAGACAACGGAACTCTTATACTAAAAGCACCAATTGACTCTAAGACGAGTGTCAATGCAAATATGCAATGATATACTTTATTAAGTACTTAGATAAGATGCCAAAATCATCATCTAACTTAATTAGATAATACATTAGATTTTTTTTCTTCCATTGCTAAAATCATAGTTAATATCCGATTAAGCTAAAATTACGTGCATGAAGCAAAAACCATACTCTCAAGCTCGTCTCATGCATGAATAAACAGACACGAATTACAAAGGGTTCCATATTGGATCTCTAGGGCTAAAAACGCAAGATTTGACTCGGGAATTAAGCAGTTCAAGAGCAAAGCTAGTCTTGATGCACCTCGGAGTTTTGTACTGATTAATAGAAGCACCCTGACTGATAAAATGATCCATCAAAGCATCAAAAGAACCAGGCTCGACCACACGTATCTCCAGTGGTCCAACGGATTTATCATAAGTACGGCAACGTTTGTATATGCAATCAAGTCCTTCCTCAACGGCCATGCAACAATCTTCGAGAACACTAACCTCCATTGTATCATTGACCATCTCAGTACTGAAACCGTTAACCATTGGCGGTGTATGATGTACGATCTCCCAAAACAATACGTAATGTCCAGGTATAGATGAAGTATCAGCATAACTGGTGTATTCTACGAGCAGGGCACTTTCCAAGAGCTTTTTAGCTGCGGTAACACTGTTATGAAGATCTTCTTCACTAGTTTTATCATTGTCAATGCTTAACACGACATTTCTGCGGCAGATGAATCGTAGTTGTGGAGCTTTATTATAAAATCCAGTCACCTGCACGACATCTCCGATTCGGTACCTGCATAATCCTAATATATATTTTTGTCCCAAAAGAAAAATCATAGGGTTATATAAGTCATATTTGAAAATACTGACTAACACGAAATGAAATCTAAAGAATTTCGTCTTACCTGCAAAAGTTGTAACAACAAGTTCATAGTAAGATCCAATCCTAACATTGGCCATGTCGACTAATTTCTCCTTTTCAACCTCATCTTCATCCACTGGTCCATCATCATTCAACGGTATAAATTCGAAATAACCCATGTTTGGCAAAAGGGTAAATGCCACGTCGTCCGGTTTGCACAGAGGCTTCAAATTTACACCAAAGTAGCACTCGGATGAAGCGTACATTGTACAAACCAAAGGTAATTTTCCGGCGGTATAGTACTCTAATGCTGGGATATACTGTGCCATGGATCCAGTAACTACAGCTTCAATGTACTTAGTTTTGGGCCATAAATAGCCTAATATGCCGTTCCACGACTGACAACTACAAATTTCTTCGATTTCGTCAGCTGATTTTGGGTCTGGCGACTTCAGTACATCCAACATTGATGATCGACATCCCGCGTCTGTGATGGCTGAACCTAACTGACCAGTTCTGATGTCGTTACACAATTCCGGCCAGTTATGTTCAAGAAAGCTAATGGCTCGGAGGAGAGCTGAGGCAAACACGGCTCCGAGTCGGAGGACTTGCTTACGGTATATTAAACCAGCTAGGAGCTGGCAGTACATACTTTGACGACTATCAATGCATAAGATGGTTTTATCAGGGCTCGTAAAGTCGTTGAATGAGTCACGTACTCTGCACTTAAAATGTTTGCTTTTGTAGTAACTCGTGAGCACTGGCCGAGCTGGTAAGCCAGAAGGTGTCAATGTCTCCGCTTTTACAAAGTTTAAGTACATGGCTTTCCCCTCGTCAAGGCCGGGTACATACCTACATAAATCACGTCGACATCAATGAGATAAAGGCCATAGCAACGATGAGAAGAAGTGACTGAAAATACCCTTTAATGCGAGACACGCCGCAATGCACTAAACAAAGTTTGCTTTTCGTCGTTAAATTTTAAATGCATCATATGAACGTGACATATATATTATTGCACGAAAAAAGAAAGTGATTCATTGATGCCATTACCGGAGAGATCAAGAAAGTAAAACTAAAAATAATTTATAATTAAGATTTGTAGTAATACAAAAGAAACTATGAAGTCTTACTGGTTCATAATCGGCATAATCAAGTTGTATAAATATGTTCGGCGATCATGGTCTTCAGCTATAGTAGGCATCATCTTAGGTACTCCGGCCGAAGTTCCCGAACTGTAAATTAATTAATTAAGAGTTGAGTAAGAATTTATATACAAACCATAAAAGGTGGGATTTATGAACATAACGTACCTGCATAACATTTCAGTGATAGGGTGACCAGAAAGAATAGAAGAGTCTTCACCATTAGCAATTCGTTGAATATACGGCCGAATTCGAGCATAACTTACGACGGGGACACGCTTCTTAAACTCAGATATCATTGTCTTCTTTGAACTTTTCATTGTTGAAACTCCATTCATGAATTTTTTCAAATATTCAGTAGACCCATTTCTAGTTATAATCTCTTTCAAAATATTTTCTTGAACCTCATTAGCATTACTTGTTAAGTGTTCAAGATCTTTTAGAGCTTCATCACCTTTATATTCCAATCTTTTACCATCCATGATGCAAAGAAAGAAAGAAGAAAACCAAGTGGTTTTGTTTGGCTCGTGAAACTTGAATAGTCTTTCTTATGTGGGGATATCAGCTCAGTGAATGGTCTATTTATAATACAGTATAACTAGAATATCGTTGCCACGGTAGGAGGGCCGATCGAAGAAAAATGAAACACTCTTGATTGCATAGCACGTTATATCAGTGGCGGAGCCAGAATTTTGTTGTTGGGAGGACAAATACTAACGGTGCTGAATTACAACGTTCTATCTTATAGCGGCCGAAGGCTGCCCAATTTATTTTATTGTCTTTTTCAAGTTCTGTCTATAAAACGCACATTCGAGATGCTAAAACTAGTTACCAAATGCTTTGATTTGTGGTAATTTGTCAAATTTTGGGGGGACAATTATGCAAAATCCATAATTTCCAAGCCTAATTTGGTAACTTCAAAAATTCTAGGGAGGACAACTTTCCTCCCTAGTCCTCATTAAGCTCCGCCCCTGCGTTATATATCATTTTTATGTCGGAATGTTATTTTTGAGGCATATGTGAAAATATCATTTTTCTTAAACGGAGTGAGTACATCGTTTTATTAGTTGTAACGGAAAATAAGTTGATGTATAAACCAAAATATGGCTACATAAAGTATTAAGTATCTTTTGTGGTGGTTTGTATAATGGATATACATTTAATTTTTCAAAATTGTGCCAAAAATGATAAACACTTACGAATTTTTCGTAAAAACTATGAATTTAATATTGTTGATTGTACTCATTGCGTAGATCTTTTTATAACCTTTCCAACAAGATAAAATTTATAAAATTCCAAGGCACGGATTTTTAGATATATGTTATATTAAAGTTTGTTTTCCAATTATACTCCTAAAGTAATAGGATACATAATGAGTTATTGTAATTGGACTAAAAAGGAGGGATATTTTGGTATTATCAAGTGCACACTACCAAAAATCTTTTTATCAAATTGCAAATTTATGTGAGGTTTCATTTTACAAAAAAATGGTCATGCATAAAAGGGACTCCCTACCTTCGGGTCATTCAGACCCTCTGATCGTTTGGCCCAATAATGTATTTAATTAATTAAGCCAATTAATTATGGATGTTGTTCTAATTTCATGAAAAGTACTCTGATTATATGTTGAATTGGGTATTTGAACATTACAGAACAGTGTTATCTGATTCCAGCTGCTATCCCAAATTCCCAATGGCCAAAATGCTTCAAATTGACCTCAAATCAATTTATATTAGTTCGCACACATTAGGCGCATCCATTTTTTACCTCGTTATATTTTTTTCTTTTCTTTTCTGAAATGATAATATCTCTTTTCCTGAATCAGAGGAAGCATTATATTGGTTGGTGGTCATAGAATTCATTTAAAATATAACACTCTTCACCTCTACTGGATTTTGATAATTCCTCGCATACGTAATTGGTACCCTGCAACAGCAATGGCATTTTGCAAGTTGTAAGAAGTATCAAAAGGTCATTCAAAACCCATTAAATGAAGTCTTTAAGCAATTATATTCCTCTAACTACTAGACTACTAGTTAGAAACACTGATTAGATTAGATATATCGGAATTTATCCGAGTTGGATTAGAAAGAATTCTTGTGCTCCATTCTAGGACATGGTAATCCACAGTACTCCACAGTAATAATATCTTCATCACACATGTCCATTCTCATAGCTATGTCCTAACGATCGCCGCGTCCTAATTCCATCCTTTTTTTTTTCTTGTCGAATAATGCGGGTCCTTCTCCCCTCCTTCCCCTGCCCTCCATTATTGATTCTTGCAAAAAGAAGAATAATGTACGTACAAATTCCATATACACTATTTAATTTACCTTGTTAGGCAATTTTTTTGATAATGCATGAGAAAGTAAAAATGTACTGTAGTCCTTTGTTTTCTGTTTTCTGTTTTCTTCTCTTTGTTCTGTTTTAACATGCATGACTAGGTGCACACTCAAATGATACTGCCTGCCTTCCATTACTTAGATGATGATCAATGTCTATCCAAATACTTGATTGATTTCACACTGCATTCATCGATAGAATGATGTTCGCGCAACTCTTATCCACATATTTGATGACCGCGTGTAAGATTCCCATCTCCACCTATGTCTCAAAATTGTGCTAAAGCATGGTTATGGATGACGAACAAATTATTAATCCCCTTAAAATTTACATTAAGTTTTCTTTCTTTTTCATCATCACTTCCTTTTTGCTGTTTCGAATCGACAAATCTTTTTTTTATGATGGTTACATCCACACAATATAGACTACTTAACAAGAAAGACGTACACTCTCAACTAAGTTTTATGGGTCACTAATTGCAGGAAGCACTACAGGAGGCAGACTTTTGCAAGAAGATATAAAACACCCGTTTTCTTTGAAACCTAATCTTTAGTGACAGTGTCTTGTGTTGTACCTTAATGGGTGTTTGATGATGCATGCAATTGTACTCGCATGAAAACTTTTTATTATTGTTTGAATTTGGTTTTGCTTTTTCAGAAAAAGGCTAAACAATGACACACCACACACTTGGTGATTCGATTAGTGTTTCAATCTTATTGAATCATAAATGAAACCAATATGTGTTTCAACTTTGAAATGAAATGTGAAAGAGAATGAAATTTTGGAATTTACATGGAAAAAGAGTTGAAATTATTGAGAGATTAGGTATCTGTCTCCTTTTATGTATCTCAACAATGTAACCAAACTCAGCATGCAAATGATCAATAATTCAAAATATTTCCTTTTTTACTGCATGGGTTTTCATTTCTATGACTCGGATATGAAAGGTATCGCTACTCAACTTTTTTATTTAGTGAAGAATTTTCGAGTGATGAATGGCCTAGCGTTGGTATTTGTCGGTTCCTATACTATTATACATGGTTAAAACATGGCATTTTTGTGCCAAATGTTTGGGTTGGAGAGGGAGAAAGAAACTTGCCCGAGCATTGCTGATAAAATCAGGGAATTCTTGTGACATGTTTGGGCCGGAGACGGAAAAAGAATTGCTCGGAGCATTTTTGATCTAGCCAATTGTGATCGAAGTTACGAGTAAATTTTTTTCCAAGTTAACTAAATTAATAAAATGTATTTCGTATATTTTAATGGATGGTTGTGATATTACTCCATAAAAAATGCTCAAAGTTGCTTTTTTCCTCTTGAGACCAACAGGTCTCTAAACCCTCAAGATAAAGGAAACTGCTTCTAAACGCTCAAGATCAGGTTTATTCTAATCTAATAGTGCAATTCCAACATAAAACTTTATTTAAAAGTTTCACCACATCCCATTAGGGAAAATAGTAGATAAAAAAAGGTACATTGTTACAGGGCATATAACCCATGGATGTGCGGTCCATCTAGTTACCTATATGTATGTAATGTAACATATGTAATAGAATTACTAATCTCTCTAATATGATGGTTCTCCTTCTTGTCTCTACATATACTTCCTTCACCTCTGATTCTCCTCAATCACGTTATCATGCACAAAGCTATACAGCAGAGCCGACAATAATCGTTGGAATCAAATAAGCTAAGTTGGATTTATTTTCTCCTATATATTTACTTTTTCTTTTTCCTGTTTTTGATTTTGGATAAATCCTAACTAAATACAATATATCTATGCAAATCTCATGATCATTTGATTGATAACATTTTATAACATATATTTGTATGTTTATGGGAATGGGACGATAATCGCTTGAATTTATTATTCAAATTTCAACTTTGAGATGAAATGTGAAAGAGAATGAAATTTTGGAATTTACATGGAAAAAGAGGTGAAATTATTGAGAGTTTAGGTACCTGTTTCCTTTTATGTATCTTAATAATGTAAACAAACTCAGCATGAAAATGATCAATAATTTAAAACATATCCTTTTTTACTGCATGGGTTTTCATTTCTATGACAAAGATATGAAAGGTATCTCTATTCAACTTTTTTCTTTGTTTTTCAGTGAAGAAATTTTGCGTGATGAATGGCCTAGCGTTGGTATTTGTCGGTTCCTATACTATTATAGATGGATAAAATATGGCATTTTTTGTGCCAAATGTATGGGTTGGAGAGGGAAAGAAACTTGCCCGAGCATTGCTGATCAAATCAGGGCATTCTAGTGACATGTTTGGGCCGGAGGCGGAAATTTTTTGCTCGGAGCATTTTTGATCTAGCCAATTGTGATCAAAGTTACGAGTAAAAAGCTTTTCCAAGTTAACTAAGTTAATAAAGTGTCTTTTGTATATTTGAATGGGTGGTTGTGATATTACTGTATAAAAAAAATGCTAAAAGTTGCTTTTTTCCTCTTGAGATCAACAAGGCTCTAAACGCTCAAGATAAAGGAAACTGCTTCTAAACTCTCAAGATCAGGTTTATTATAATCTAATAGTGCAATTCCAACATAAAACTTTATTTACAGGTTTCACCACATCCCATTAGGGAAAATAGTAGATAAAAAAGGTACATTGTTACAGGGCCTACAACCCATGGATGTTCGGTCCATCTAGTTACCTATATGTATGTAATGTAACCTATGTAATAGAACTATTAATCTCTCTAATATGATGGTTCTCCTTCTTGCCTCTACATCTACTTCCTTCACCTCCGAATCTGCTCAATCACATTATCATGCACAAAGATATAACGCAGATCTGACGATAATCGTTGGAATCAAATAAGCTAAGTTAGATTTATTTTCTACTATATATTTCTTTTTCCTTTTTCTTGTTTTTGATTTTTGATAAATCCTAACTAAATATAATATATCTATGCAAATCTCATGATCAATTGATTGATAACATTTTATAACATATATTTGTATGTTTATGGGAATGGGACGATAATCGCTTGAATTTATTATTCAAGTTTCAACTTTGAAATGAAATGTGAAAGAGAATGAAATTTTGGAATTTACATGGAAAAATAGGTGAAATTATTGAGAGTTTAGGTATGTGTCTCCTTTTATGTATCTCGACAATATAAACAAACTTAGCATGCAAATGATCAATAATTCAAAACATTTTCTTTTTTACTGCATAGGTTTTCATTTCTATGAATCATATATGAAAGGTATCGCTACTCAACTTTTTTCTTTGTTTTCCAGTGAAGAAAACTTGGGTGATGAATGGCCTAGCGTTGGTATTTGTCGGTTCCTATACTATTATAGATGGTTAAAACTTGGAATTTTTGTGCCAAATGTATGGGTTGGAGAGGGAACGAAACTTGCCCGAGCATTGCTGATCAAATCAGGGCATTCTTGTGACATGTTTGGGCCGGAGGCGGAAAAAGTTTTGCTCGGAGCATTTTTGATATAGCCATCAAAGTTACGAGTAAAAGCTTTTCCAAGTTAACTAAATTAATAAAGTGTCTTTCGCATATTTGAATGGGTGGTTGTGATATTACTGCATAAAAAAATGCTCAAAGTTGTTTTTTTTTCCTCTTGAGACCAACATGGCTCTAAATGCTCAAGATAAAGGAAACTGCTTCTAAACGCTCAAGATCAGGTTTATTCTAATCTAATAGTGCAATTGCAACATAAAGCTTTATTTAAAAGTTTCACCACATCCCATTAGGGAAAATAGTAGATAAAAAAAGGTACATTGTTACAGGGCCTATAACCCATGGATGTGCGGTCCATCTAGTTACCTATATGTATGTAATGTAATAGAATTACTAATCTCTCTAATATGATGGTTCTCCTTCTTGTCTCTACATCTACTTCCTTCACCTTTGATTCTCCTCAATCACGTTATCATGCACAAAGCTATACCGCAGAGCCGACAATAATTGTTGGAATCAAATAAGCTAAGTTGGATTTATTTTCTCCTATATATTTACTTTTCCTTTTTCCTGTTTTTGATTTTGGATAAATCCTAACTAAATACAATATATTTATGCAAATCTCATGACCAATTGATTGATAACACTTTATAACAAATATTTGTATGTTTATGGGAATGGGACGATAATCGCTTGAATTTATTATTCAAATTTCAACTTTGAGATGAAATGTGAAAGAGAATGAAATTTTGGAATTTACATGGAAAAATAGGTGAAATTATTGAGAGTTTAGGTACCTGTTTCCTTTTATGTATCTCAATAATGTAAACAAACTCAGCATGCAAATGATCAATAATTTAAAACATATCCTTATTTACTGCATGGGTTTTCATTTCTATGACAAAGATATGAAAGGTATCTCTACTCAACTTTTTTCTTTGTTTTTCAGTGAAGAAATTTTGCGTGATGAATGGCCTAGCGTTGGTATTTGTCGGTTCCTATACTATTATAGATGGATAAAATATGGCATTTTTGTGCCAAATGTATGGGTTGGAGAGGGAAATAAACTTGCCCGAGCATTGCTGATCAAATCAGGGCATTCTTGTGACATGTTTGGGCTGGAGGCGGAAATTTTTTGCTCGGAGAATTTTTGATCTAGCCAATTGTGATCAAAGTTACGAGTAAAAGCTTTTCCAAGTTAACTAAGTTAATAAAGTGTCTTTTGTATATTTGAATGGGTGGTTGTGATATTACTGTATAAAAAAATGCTAAAAGTTGCTTTTTTCCTCTTGAAACCAACAGGTCTCTAAACGCTCAAGATAAAGGAAACTGCTTCTAAACTCTCAAGATCAGGTTTATTATAATCTAATAGTGCAATTCCAACATAAAACTTTATTTACAGGTTTCACCACATCCCATTAGGGAAAATAGTAGATAAAAAAGGTACATTGTTACAGCGCCTACAACCCATGGATGTGCGGTCCATCTAGTTACCTATATGTTTGTAATGTAACCTATGTAATAGAACTATTAATCTCTCTAATATGATGGTTCTCCTTCTTGCCTCTACATCTACTACCTTCACCTCCAATTCTGCTCAATCACGTTATCATTCACAAAGCTATAACGCAGAGCTGACGATAATCGCTGGAATCAAATAAGCTAAGTTGGATTTATTTTCTACTATATATTTCTTTTTCCTTTTTCTTATTTTTGATTTTTGATAAATCCTAACTAAATATAATATATCTCTGCAAATCTCATGATCAATTGATTGATAACATTTTATAACATATATTTGTATGTTTATGGGAATGGGACGATAATCGCTTGAATTTATTATTCAAGTTTCAAATTTGAAATGAAATGTGAAAGAGAATGAAATTTTGGAATTTACATGGAAAAATAGGTGAAATTATTGAGAGTTTAGGTATGTGTCTCCTTTTATGTATCTCAACAATATAAACAAACTCAGCATGCAAATGATCAATAATTCAAAACATTTTCTTTTTTACTGCATGGGTTTTCATTTCTATGAATCAGATATGAAAGGTATCGCTACTCAACTTTTTTCTTTGTTTTCCAGTGAAGAAATTTTGTGTGATGAATGGACTAGCGTTGGTATTTGTCGGTTCCTATACTATTATAGATGGTTAAAACATGGCATTTTTGTCCAAATGTATGGGTTGGAGAGGGAGCGAAACTTGCCCTAGCATTGCTGATCAAATCAGGGCATTCTTGTGACATGTTTGGTCCGGAGGCGGAAAAAGTTTTGCTCGGAGCATTTCTGATCTAGCCATCAAAGTTACGAGTAAAAGCTTTTCCAAGTTAACTAAATTAATAAATTGTCTTTCGTATATTTTAATGGGTGGTTGTGATATTACTGCATAAAAAAATGCTCAAAGTTGCTTTTCTCCTCTTGAGACCAACATGGATCTAAACACTCAAGATAATGGAAACTGCTTCTAAACGCTCAAGATCAGGTTTATTCTAATCTAATAGTGCAATTCCAACATAAAATTTTATTTACAGGTTTCACCACATCCCATTAAGGAAAATAGTAGATAAAAAAAGGTACATTGTTACAGGGCCTACAACCCATGGATGTGCGGTCCATCTAGTTACCTATATTTAT
This sequence comes from Papaver bracteatum, assembly GCA_023529315.1. NCBI lineage: Eukaryota > Viridiplantae > Streptophyta > Magnoliopsida > Ranunculales > Papaveraceae > Papaver > Papaver bracteatum. The sequence goes on from JAJJWX010004491.1 coordinate 755,116, forward strand.
GTAATGTAACCTATGTAATAGAACTACTAATCTCTCTAATATGATGGTTCTCCTTCTTGTCTCTACATCTACTTCTTTCACCTATAATTCTCCTCAATCACGTTATCATGCACAAAGTTATACTGCAGAGCTGACGATAATTACTGGGATCAAATAAGCTAAGTTGGATTTATTTTCACCTATATATTTATTTTTCCCTTTTCATGTTTTTGATTTTGGATGAATCCTAATTAAATACAATATATCTATTCAAATCTCATGATCAATTGATTGATAACATTTTATAACATATACTTGTATGTTTATGAGAATGGGACAATAATCGCTTGAATTTATTATTCAAGTTTCAACTTTGAAATGAAATGTGAAAGAGAATGAAATTTTGGAATGTACATGGAAAAAGAGGTGAAATTATTGAGAGTTTAGGTACCTGTATCCTTTTATGTATCTCAACAATGTAAACAAACTCAGTATGCAAATGATCAATAATTCAAAACATTTCCTCTTTTACCGCATGGGTTTTTCATTTCTATGACTCTGATATGAAAGGTATCGCTGCTCAACTTTTTTCTTTGTTTTCTAGTGAAGAAATTTTGAGTGATGAATGGCCTAGCGTTGGTATTTTTCGGTTCCTATACTATTATAGATAGTTAAAACATGGCATTTTTGTGCCAAATGTTTTGGATGGAGAGGGAAAGAAACTTGCCCGAGCATTGCTGATTAAATCAGGGCATTCTTGTGACATGTTTGAGCCGGAGACTGAAAAAGTATTAGTCGGAGCATTTTTGATCTAGCCAATTGTGATCAAAGTTACGAGTAAAAGCTTTTCCATGTTAACTAAATTAATAAAGTGTCTTTCGTATATTTGAATGGGTGGTTGTGATATTACTGCATAAAAAAAATGCTAAAAGTTGCTTTTTTCCTCTTGAGACCAACAGGGCTCTAAACTCTCAAGATAAAGGAAAATGCTTCTAAACGCTCAAGATCAGGTTTATTCTAATCTAATAGTGCAATTCCAACATAAAACTTTATTTACATGTTTCACCACATCCCATTAGGGGAAATGGTAGATAAAAAAGGTACATTGTTACAGGGCCTATAACCTATGGATGTGCGGTCCATCTAGTTACCCCTTTATAGCCTAGTTTGGTATTGTTGCGAGTTTTACAAAAGTGCTTTTCTTTTGTGTTGTGTTGTGCGTTGATGTGCTTTAAAAATAAAGTAGTCAGACGTTTGGTAAACTATAATATGTAAAGTGTTGTGGAACCAACAAACCGTAAATTCTGTTTGGTAAATTATCATGTTGAAGTGCTTATGATGTGGCTAATGATGAAAATAGACATGGTTTAAAAATTCTTTATAAATTACATATATTAATAATAAAATATTTGTATTTATTTTATATATTTTATATTTTATCTAAATTACATAGTAATATTCTTATTGAACAATTAATTGGGAGATATGGGAATTAATTGGGGGATATGAATTACTTCCCCCTACCCATGGTATGTGTTAAGGGGTTATTTTTGGTTATGAAAATACTAAAATACCCTTCCCACAAAATTAAAATCAAAAACTTAAAATCAAAAAACAAAATCATATCCCCCATTTCCATCTCCACTTCTTATTAATCTTATTTAGGGGTAGAGCTTTGAAACCTAAATATTCCCCATTCCCTTTAAAATTCTAAACTCTCCCCACTCTACATCAAATTCTCTTCTCTTCACTTTGGAAACGAATTTTTATTTTATTCGGAAGTGATGAAGATCATCTTTGAAAGTGATGATGACCATGCCGGAATTGATTTCGAGCATCCGGTATCATGTTCCGGCATATGGTCTTCATCAATTCCGGCATGGTTTCATCACTTCCTTTTTGAATTTTTTTGGTTTTAATCACTTTGCTTAGGCATGGTCGGTTGATATGAAGACCATGCCGGTATTGCTTTCCGGCATAGCATGTTGCTTTATTTTCTATCCGGAAAACAATACCGGCATGGTCTTCATATCAACCGACCATGCCGGAAGTGGAGTGACTAAAACCAGAAAAAATTCAAAACGGAAGTGATGAAGACCATGCCGGAATTGATGAAGACCATATGCCGGAACATGATACCGGCATGCTCGAGAATTTCCTATCAATGCCGGTATTCAAGTGAAAAAGAAAATCAACATTCTGGATACTTTTCATTCTGTTCCGGCATAGAAATTTAAGCAAAATACTATGCCGGAACATGATACCGGCATGCTCGATAATTTCTTGTCAATGCCGGTAGTCAAGTGAAGAAAAAAATCAACATTCTAGGTACTTTTCATCTTGTTCCGGCATAGAAATGTAAGCAAAATACTATGCCGGAACAGGTACCGGCATGCTCGAAAACTAGATTACCATGCCGGTACCTGTTCAAACCCAGAAAAAAATCAACATTATGAAGATCAAAACTAGAAAAAAATCAACATTACTGCATAAAAAAATGCTCAAAGTTGCTTTTCTCCTCTTGAGACCAACATGGCTCTAAACGCTCATGATAAAGGAAACTGCTTCTAAACGCTCAAGATCAGGTTTATTCTAATCTAATAGTGCAATTCCAACATAAAAATTTATTTACAGTTTTCACCACATCCATTAGGGAAAATAGTAGATAAAAAAAGTACATTGTTACAGGGCCTACAACCCATGGATGTGCGGTCCATATAGTTACCCCTTTATAGCCTAGTTTGATATTGTTGTGAGTTTCAAAAATGTGCTTTTCTGTTGTGCTGTGTGGTGCGTTGTTGTGCTTTAATAATAGAGTAGTCAGACGTTTGGTAAACTATAATATGTAAAGTGTTGTGAAACCAACAAACCGTAAATTCTGTTTGCTAAATTATCATGTTGAAGTGCTTATGATGTGGCTAATGATGTAAATAGACATGGTTTAATTTTTTTTATAAATTACATATATTAATAGTAAAATATTTTTATTTAATTTTAATTTTATCTAAATAAAGATAAAAATAATAATATTCGTATTCTTGTTTTAATCATTTAATATTTTAATTTTAATTTCTAATTTTTACCTTTAAATACTATTATTGTTGTTGTTGTAATTATTATTATTATTTTATAACAAAAATTAATAAAATTTGATTAGTGAAATAAACATAAATAAATATTTAAGGGTAGATTTTGTCTTTTTAATAACAAGGCTAAAATAGAGAATCAATTAATTAAAATTGAGTGGGTCAAAAAGCTTCTGCTTTTAAAAGCTACTCTTAAGTAGATTTTAAAAGTTAGCCTAAAACAGAAGTGTTTTTGGAGAAAAGCGCTATGAAAAAAGCTTACCAAACACTATTTTCCTAAAAAGTTCGTTACAAGTTGGTTACAAAGTGTTTTTATAGGAAAAAAAACAATCACAAACGGGGCTTATATGTATGTAATGTAATCTATGTAATAGAATTACTAATCTCTCTAATATGATGGTTCCCCTTCTTGTCTCTACATCTACTTCATTCACCTCTGATTCTCCTCAATCACGTTATCATGCACAAAACTATACCGCAGAGCTGACGATAATCGTTGGAATCAAATAAGCTAAGTTGGATTTATTTTCTCCTATATATTTAGTTTTCCTTTTTCCTGTTTTGGATTTTGGATGAATCCTAAGTAAATACAATATATCTATGCAAATATCATGATCAATTGATTGATAACATTTTATAACATATATTTGTATGTTTATGGGAATGGGAATGGGACGTTAATCGATTGAATTTATTATTCAAGTTTCAACTTTAAAATGAAATGTGAAAGAGAATGAAATTTTGGAATTTACATGGAAAAAGAGGTGAAATTATTGAGAGTTTAGGTATCTGTCTCCTTTTATGTATCTCAACAATGTAAACAAACTCAGCATGCAAATGATCAATAATTCAAAATGTTTTCTTTTTTACTGCATGGGTTTTCATTTCTATGACTCAGATATGAAAGGTATCGCTACTCAACTTTTTTCTTTGTTTTCCAGTGAAGAAATTTTGTGTGATGAATGGCCTAGCGTTGGCATTTGTCGGTTCCTATACTATTATAGATGGTTAAAACATGGCATTTTTGTGCCAAATGTTTGGGTTGGAGAGGAAAAGAAACTTGCCCGAGCATTGTTGATCAAATCAGGGAATTCTTGTGACATGTTTGGGCCGGAGACGGAAAAAGTTTTGCTCGAAGCATTTTTTATCTAGCCAATTGTGATCGAAGTTATAAGTAAAAGCTTTTCCAAGTTAACTAAATTAATAAAGTGTCTTTCGTATATTTTAATGGGTGGTTATGATATTACTGCATAAAAAAAATGCTCAAAGTTGCTTTTCTCCTCTTGAGACCAACATGGCCAAACTCTCAAGATAATGGAAACTGCTTCTAAACGCTCAAGATCAGGTTTATTCTAATCTAATAGTGCAATTCCAACATAAAATTTTATTTACAGGTTTCACCACATCCCATTAGGAAAAATAGTAGATAAATAAAGTACATTGGTACATGGCTTATAGCCCATGGTTGTGCGGTCCATCTAGTCACCCTTTTATATGTATGTAATGTAACCTATGTAATAGAACTATTAATCTCTCTAATATGTATACCAAAAAATAAAATAAAAATCACTCTAATATGATGGTTCTCTTTCTTGTCTCTACATCTAGAGGTGTAAATTGGGTTGTGCCAGCATGAGCACAACCTAGCCAAGCACGTGACTTAGCCCAGCACGGCATAACACGTTAGTTAAGTGGGACGTGTTGGGTTTGACTAATTAGCACAATAGCCCAGCATAGCACGCGGCATGGATTAGCACGTGGCATGACAGAGCACAGCATGTTAAATATTTCCTTTTTCCTGTTTTTGATTTTGGATATATCCTAACTAAATACAATATATCTATGTAAATCTCATGATCAATTGATTGATAACATTTTATAACATATATTTGTATGTTTATGAGAATGGGACGGTTTTCGGGGAACTTTTTTTTCCTGGCTTGATTGGGGTATACCCAAATTAATTGGGGTATCCCAAATAGGACAAAACAAGGTCATTTTGAAGTAAAAAAAAAGCCCCTTAACCAAATATTTTCAAAATGGCTAATATGCCCTTGTTTAATTAACACAAAATTAATTAACACAAAAAAATTCTGATTAGGTTAATTAGTTGAGTTTAGATTAAAATTTTAAAATTATGCATTCAGTAGATTAAACTTTTAACCCGTCTTATGAGTTCGATTTGGATCAAAAAAAATTGGTTTTGAAAATGTCAAAGGTCGGCAAGGTTGACATTTGAATAAGGTGCCGGCTATGTTCCGTCGGCATGGTAGACGTTTTAATAAGATGCCGACCAAGTACAGCCGGCATTGTCTAGGATGAAGAACATGCCGACTATATTTGGCCGGCAAGGTCTGTAGATGAAGAACATTAACTTATGGCCGGCAAGATTGATAAAAAAAATACCTTGCCGACTATGAGATTTTTAACATACAGAGAAGGTGTTACAAATGCATGATTAGTCGGCAAGGTATTAATTTCATAACCTGCCGACTAAAAGATAGTCGGCAAGGTATAAAGATGGATACCTTGCCGACCCTGTAACTGCTAATTTCAGAGATGAAACGTCGGCATGTTATTCAACCTTATACCCTGCCAGCTATATTTTGGTCGGCAAGGTCGACAAAAAAAAAAACCATGCCGATCCTGCAAATGCTTATTTCAGAGATAAAAAGCCGGCAAGATCGTCAAAACAATACCCTGCCAGCCCGATCTACAAAAAACACCATGCCGACGTCTGATAAAAGTTTAGACCTTATAGGATTCGAGATTGGGTATGATTTCGTACCCAATCTCAAAACCCATAAAATCCAAAAAATAAAAACAATTTTATTTCGGATTTGGAAACTAGTCCATTTGATTTCATTGTTAGCGTTTTGGAAAAAAAATTAAATTTTTTTTTTTTAGCCGGCATGGTTTTTTTTTTAGCCGGCATGATTTCATTTGACACTTTTTAGATACCCTTAGCACATTAGTTTGGATAGAAATAAAATGGGTATACCCCAATTAATCTGGGTATACCACAATCAAGACAGTTTTTTTTTCTAAACCAATTTTTTTTCTTTCAATATAAGAAATCCACCAATAAGATTGCATATATGAAAAGCCAATAATTAGGGTATCATGAGAATTGTTTACGAAAGTAACCTTTTGTTTTTTTTTTAAGAAAATTAGTTTTAATTGTTAAGAAACAGTAAATCATAATCCCTAAAATTCGCCAAATTTGAAGAAAATCCCATCAAATCATAATTCCTAAAATAACTCCATAAAGCATGTGAGTTTTGTCGAAAATTCTTGCAAATCATAATCCCTAAAGTATATGAGATTTTGTGAAAATTCTGTTTGATTTTATTCGTGATCATTCCAATTTTCACGGCTTTAATTTGTGAAGAATTTCAATTTTCACCATAATTAGATTGGTGAAAATTTTGGTTTTCATAAAATGTCAGGTGTCATCGGGAAAATTTTAATTTTCATCCACATAAAGTGTTAGGGGAGATTCGAGAAAATTCTTGTTTTCAATGTTGCTGAAAAAAAATAGTCCAATTTTCAATTGCCGATAGATGAAAATTTCATTTATCACCTGTAAATTTTTTAATTATCACCTGTAATAATCATCAAGTAATACAAATTATAATTTAAATTAATATTCATCCACTAAACTACACAGAACCCACCATTTGTTTTAAATTAATAAAGATAAAGATATGTAATTCACTTGTACTTCTGTAAACTTAGCCGAGTAAGTGGGAACTATGCATCTTTAAGATAACTACTTGCACGTCAATACAAGCAAATCCGCGAGTGGAAAGTTGGGAGAGTAAGACCTCATTTTGATATTTAAAACATGAGCCACAAACGACCATATAGCACAGTAAAGAATCCTAACAGAAAAAACTTATATAGCTTTTTAAAATTGCATGTTTCAAACCATTTCCACTCATGCCTTCAGTTTTAGTGCAGTATGAGGAAGTTTTTTTTTTTTTTTTGATCGGTCAAAAGGAAAAAATTCATTGAAAAATAGGTACTTAAGGGGTACTTCAACCCAATAAAAACAACCGATACAAAAAAAGGAGATCAAGTTAGGAAACGATCACCTAAAGAAGAGGACAATGAAAAAAGAGCCAAGAGAAAGTAAAAAATACATCTACCCAAAATCTCAAATTAACTCAAAACCGCGGATAGAAATATGAGTCACATAAAGCTATCACCATGTTGGCCGTTGTTTGTGGGTGAAAACTATTCCTGCCGGATTTGGTAATTTGGGGCGTGTGGATGAGGAATGAATCTAAACCCTAAACAAATGCACTGCGCGGTGAGTGCTTTTGATTCGAGAGATCAATCTATACAATTCTGGCCTAAACCAAGAAATGGTAATTCCAGACTTGTTTCGGTCACAAAGTGAAGGAGATGGGGTTGATCTTAGGGAGGGAAGCGAAGAAGGTGTTGAGATTGTGAAGGTGTAGGCTGTTTTATGACTTGTAACAGAAAGGTGAGAAGGCTTACGAATAATGTAAGCAGGCTCTGGGTGTTTCGAATACAATTGTATTAACACTTGATTTATGTGTTATGCTCTCTCTGTTCTGTGTGTTTTTGGAAATAGGAAGGAGAGCCTATTTATACAAGTCATTGAGCCTTATTCACGTCTCTCGTGGGAAGTGGAGGGAGTGGAGTGATGGAGTTGTGTGTTAGTGTCACACGATCAGTCTTTCCCACTTCTCCCATCATCACTAACCGTCCATATCTTCCTGACACGTTCTTGTGATGGCGTGTTGCACGTTGTAAACCACCAGATCAATACCCCAATATGTATCCCCCAGTTTGTGACATGATTGATGTCTCGAGTGTAAGTGTGGATCGTGGGACCCACATAAGGTAGCATATAATGCTAATTAAATAACTAAGTTATTTAGGAAATCGATACTTGTAAAGTATCGTGTGTATTCTATGCATGTTATGCATCGAATGTATTCGGCATATATGAAGCATTGCTGTTGAGCATCATGTCATTCCTGCTTCACGTGAGGGTTTGGAGGCTGTGCTAGCAAATCCCCCTTTGGCCGACCACACGGCGTGGTAGAGTGGTAGACGTTGATCACGGTGATACCTCACTTGTCGCCTAATTCCCATTCTAGGCTATCCGTCCAAGCTGGAGAAGTTGGACGGATGAGATGGTTTGCGACCCATATCTGCGACCGTTGGATTAGGTTTTAGGAGGTATGCAAGCATCCACTTTCAGTTTGGTCGAATCCAAGCATGGGAGACATTTCATGGAGAACCGATCAGGCATGCATGTAGACGGCATGTTGATGTCCATGTCCATGCTTCACTTTCCCACGAAGGTTTGATCTAGGCCACTCGAATTCACCGGTGAAGTTGAGTGGCTGAGATCGATTTGCGACAGAAATCCTATGCCGCAAAGGATTCTTAAAGGTGCGTGATATGCCACCTTCAAGGCACGCATTTCGAGATGACTAAGTTTTGTCAGTCTCGAACGTTTGGTACAGCATGTAGGTGGTAGGCGGGTATTCACGCCTATACCTGACTGTCCTATGGAAACATGATCTAAGACACTCAATTTTTCTGGCGAAGTTGAGTGGCCGATATCAATTTATGATTTAGGAAGCGCGACCATGCCAGTTTGGGCGCAAGAACCGAGGCGCCTGACCAAGGCTGGCTTTGGCCGATTGGTCGGTCATGAAGCCAGGCCCGCTGTGGTCATGGTTGCATGTTTGGCCTTCCCTAATGTTTCATCTTTGCCTTCCATTCAAGCCTACGAAGATGGATGCTCGAGATGATTTTGAAATACAAGGATGGTGCCGCAAACCCTAATTTAGGGTTTTGTCGGCCGTGCGTCATGCTTGGTTTTGCATGCACGAATTAGGAGAACCAATCATGGTTGGTCCTGACCGATTGTTCATGTATGTAGTCGGGCCCACAGTGATCGTGTTGACATGCTCTGGGCCCTTTGAATCTACATCTACACCCTCCATCTATGCCTGCGAAGATGGATGGTTGAGATCGTTTTGCGACACTTGTAATGTGTCGTAAACCCTAATTTAGGGTTTTTTGTCCATTCCGCTTGGTTTGGACGGTTAGTCAAGCTATGCCGCCCCTTTTGGGGAGGCCGATCATGCGGGGCCCGCATTGGGTCGGCAGTGAATGTTCCAATACCTGCTTGGGGGTATTGGATTCGATCTGGACTATCCAATCATGCTGGTGAAGTTGGATGACCAGGATTGTTTCTAGACTGTTATGGACAGTCTAGGCGCTCGATCGGGCTAGTATAACACACCGACAGTTTACAGCCTGTAGGGGCATTTCGTGCATGCCTCACTGCTGGTACTTGGATATTCATGCTACTCTACTGCGAGTAACAATCAGTCATCATGCCGCACCAACAATAAGGATTCTGCTAGGAGCAACACAGGAAATACGAGGCATTTTATGCATTAATCAATAATGCTAAAATTCACAGAATATTCGTGGGATGGTTGCTACATGCTCCATTCTAGGTAAATTAGTTAGGTGAAGAAGTACTCATCACTTATAAAATAATCTCACCCTCTGCAGGATGGTCACACAAAAAGGTTAGTTTTACAATTCTAGCCTTGAACTAAAATCCACCATCAATAGCCGTTATACCCAACATTTTAGTGTTTGACTCCGCCAAAAAATAAGCTTGAATCTTTATATCTCGAATTAGACTTTCCAAATTTCTCTTTTTGTGATTGAAGATTCTAGAATTCCTTTCTTTCCAAATGTACCACCAAATTGCCACTGGTAAATTATTCCATATACGGTCAAGTCTTTCATCACCCCAATCATGACTCCAAGCTTTTATAGTTGTGGAAATATAACTATCGTAGTTCCAATTGAGGTTGCATCCATCGACAAAATAATCCCAAATTATTTTTGATCGCCAACAATCATTAAATAAATGGGTACTTGTTTCATCTTCTTCTTCACAAAATCGGCACACCCTATCCACATTCATACCCCTTCTAAAAAGCTTGTATGTTGTCATTAACTTTTCATGGTATAGAAGATATTTAAAAAAGTTTACTTTGTACGGATAATATCGACTCCAAATAATCTCACTTGGGAAGCTAGTATCGCCTTGGTCACAAAGAGAATCAAACCCACACTTAACCGTATAAGCATCAACCGTATTGTTTCCATCCATCATCCACAATTTAGAGTCTACGACCCCTTCTTGAATATTCACCACTTCTATGAATGTGTTTATGGAAGCAATCTCCCTCATTATATGGATTGAGGATATCTACTCCGGGACATGAACTTCCATTTGATGTCGTTACTCGTAAACTCATATAACCTAGCCACCACTTGCCCTTTTGTTCTTGAAGCTTCAAATGTCAAAGGAAATTTATTGCATAAGACGACATCTCCAATCCAAAGATCTTCCCAAAATCTAATTTTATTTCCCTCACCAATCTTGAATTTCACACGTTTGTTAAAATCCTCGAGCTCATTATAAATATTGTTCCACAAACTACACCTCTTTGACCCTTTTGGTTGAAGAGTTTCCCAACCGGTTGATGATTCTCCAAATTTTTCCACCATTAACTTTCTCCAAAAAGCATTCTTTTCCATTCCAAATCTCCACCACCACTTTTTGAGAAGCGCCGAATTCATGTATTTAGATTTCCGAATTCCAAGACCAATACCTTCTTTAGATTTTACGATTATAGATCACCTCACATTATGAATTCTTTTCTTATTAGCATCATCATCCCAAAGAAAATTTCTTATTATCTTATCAATCTTATTTGTAATGGAGCACGGAAAGATCGATAAATAATAAATGGGAAAACTAGCCAAAACACTTTTGATAAGAGTCAACTTGCCTCCTCTTGATATCGTTTTTCCGTTCCAAGAGGAAAGTCTCGAAGCACATGATTCCAAAATTTTCTCCCACTTTTGTGATCCACTAACTTTATCACCCAAAGGAAGATCGAGATAGATACTTGGAAAATTTGACTTTTTACACCCCCAACATGTTAGCAAATTCATCCATGTCTTCAACGAGTGCTACTCCAAACAAACAACTTTTAGCAAAGTTGATTTTTAAACCCGAGGTTAGTTCAAAACAAAGAAGTAAATATCGTAGAGAGTCTACTTGATCACACTTCGCATCAAGAAAAATAATGGTATCATTGGAAAATTGAAGATATTTAACTTTAATTCCCCCGTCCTTCACCGAGAAACCCGAAATTTTACCAACTTCTTGTGCCTTATTCAACATATGACTCAAGACCTCTCCAATAATGGTAAAAAAAAAAAGGAGAAAGAGGATCGATCACCTTGATAAATACCCTTTTCGCTACTAAAAAACCCATGAGTTGTACCATTCACAAGAACCGATTTTTTTTAATAAGATAAGCAATTCCGTATCCAAGCTCGCCAAACGCCTCCAAAACCCATTTTAAATAAAACTTCATTTAAGAAGTTCCAATTCACATTATCAAAAGCCTTCTCAAGATCTAATTTACACACTAACCCCGGTGATTTTTGAGGAATTCTAGAATCCACAAATTCATTTGCTATCAAAACCCCGTCTAGAATTTGACGCCCTTTGATAAAGCTAGATTGAGAAGGAGAGATTAATATAGGGAGATATACCTTCAATCACTCTGCTAACACTTTGGAAATAATTTTGTAGAGGCTTCATATGAGGCTAATAGGCCGAAAGTCCTTTACCTCCTCCACACCAATCTTCTTAGGAATTAATGCTATAAAATTGTTGTTTAGAGAAGTATAGAGAATGTTGTTATGATGGAAGTCTTTAAACACCTTCATGAAATCTTCTTTAATGAACTCCCACGCAACAATATAAAATTTAGGGAAGTCGTCCGGACCCGGCGCTTTATCCACCCCCAAATCATGAATCGCTTTCTTCACCTCTTCTTCAATAAACGAATATGAGGAAGTTATTGCAGCGATGAATCTATTATTATATTATAATCGTACACAATGATCAAATTAAGAGATCAACCCTTAAGAAATCATTGATATCTACGAAGAGATCAACACTGGAATACAAAACACATGAAACATATGCGTCAAAAGAGAAACCCACCAATCGTACGCTAGAGTTTACTCTTCAATCGCATCCGTTTTCTTAAAGCATCAATCCGGTAAGCCACAACTAGAACAACCAGAGAAAAACTCTTTGGAGAGAGAAACACATAAAGCCTTTTAAAGAGAGTGTAAAGCGATGAATTAGATCCATAAAATTTGGACCGTAAATTTTGCTAAAAAAGCTAACAAATAACTCCCACAAGTTACGCTCATAACTAATTGACTGACTTTTTTTTTTTAAATCTTTTTGTTGATAATAGATAAAAAAACGCGCGATTGGGGGACATTGAAACTAATTGGGGATATAGGAAAAGGATAAAAACTGGATCCAAATATCAAATCAGGGTCACCCCTTATCTAAGTATTTTTTTAATTCCAAATCTACCCCTCACTAATCAGGTTTAGTGGTTAATAATAATTAGTAAAAAACTTAAGTATTTGTTAAAAGATTAGTGTGTGTTTTTATTTGTATTTGGGTGAGTGAGGTGAGAGTAGGAGGAGGGAAAAAAATATTTGGGAGGGAATTTTTTTTGGTAAAAATGGAGGATGATTGTGAAGAGAGAATTGTTGCTGCTGAATCTTTAGCTCAACTACAACAAGGAATATATCCTCAATCTTCTGCTAATGACAACAACTCACAATTGAAACTCTTTGTTGAGCCAACACCCTTGAATGATGATTTTTACGAGCAAGGAATAGAGTTTTTTGAAGAACCTACATAAGAAAGTAAACTTGCACACCATACAAGCATTCCCAACACACAGGTAAAGCTGCAAAGAGGTTGGAAATTTAATTTTTTTTCTTTGAACCGCCATTTTTTTAGCTGCTAAAGCTCTGTGCCGGCATAGTAGTGGTATGAATACTATGCCGGAAGCCTCTATACCGGAATGGTATTCATACTATGACCATGCCGGCAGTCCCATATCCCCCATTTTGAAACCAAAACCATCATAATATTCAACCAAAACACTATGCCGGTACAAAAGTAACGTTTTACCTACCAAGGAATATTCTACGGAATATGGTACCGTCATGGTTATATTCTAAGGTTACCATGCCGGTACTGCATGAAAAACATACAGGAAGCAGTGCCTTCCAAAGCTAAATACCGGCATGGAAAAATTATTAACTACCACGCCGGAACTATCTACCGGCGTGGAACCATAGATAAAAATCATGCCGGCACTACCACCAGCATTGTTCGATTATAACTTTACCATGCCGGTACAGGTATCGGCGTGGAACCTTAGATAAATAGAATGCCGGGACCTATGTTTCCGGCGTTGATTTCAAATAAAATATGTATGCCGGAAAAGGTTTCAAATTTGGTCTTCAGTTTCGGTTCAGTTCGACCATGTCAGAACTTTGGTCGAGCATGCTGGAACTCTATTTCGGCATAGTATTTTAATTTCTTTTCGAACTAATTTATTTTATTTTCATTCGATCCTTAGGTGGTGACATATATTGATCCAACAAATGCAAAGCCGCTTGGTCGGGATACGTTGGAATACTATAAAATGCCTCTGGTATGTTACCAAACAATACTTTTCACCTAATATCTTGAACCTTAATAATGGATTGCTTGTAATGAACCTTCTAATCTCCCACTGTTGTCCTTATGTAGGGAATAAAAGATCCAAAGGAAGCAATCGCTTGGGCTAAAAAGACAGCTCTTAAGAACATGTGTGTGTTGGTGAGGAATACCCAAGGTTCAAACACTCATTTTGAGATGGTTTGTGAGATAAATGGGGTTCAAGGAGAAGAATAGACACAAGAGAAAGGGATATGTTTATATAAAAAAGACCAAGATGGTATACAAGACTCGTACGAGGAAGGATAATTTCCCCTTTAAGCTTGTATTCCATCTAAATGACCTGAACAAGGAATAGGATTGTACGGTTTGGTTCGGCTGTCATAACCACCGGGATCCGAATGCTTTTGTTGGTCACTCCCTAGTTACGAAGCTAAAACCTCATGAATTGGAGGATGTAAAGAGAATGACCAAAACACTAATTAAACCGAGACAAATGTGTCTACTCTAAGTATAATTTATAGCGCACAAGCAACTATTAGAAGGGTGGAATGGGAAGCGAGGACCGTTATGCAAGAATTTGAAAAGATAGTTTGGGATCACAACTACACGCGTATCATTAAAATAGGGCCGGACAACAAGCCCCTGCAAATATTCATTTCGCATCGTTTGCTTTCACAATTTTCTAATACATTTTGTTGTGTTCTTTTGATGGATTGCACCTACAACACAAACAAATACAATATGTCGTTGTTCAACATCGTAGGGCTAACATCGGACAAGGTATCATTCACATTGGATTGGTGTTTAATGGAAAACGAGATGGGCTATAATTATGATTAGGCATTACGACAATTGAAATTATTCTTCCAGGAAAATCAACTTCCAAAGGTCATCATAACCGATCAAGATGACGCATTAATGAAAGCAAATTCCGACGTCTTCCTTGACGCACACAATTTCCTATGTACATATCATATACGTCAAAATATCATAAAAACTTGCAATGCCTTGTTTGAACCCACTAAGTAGGATATTAAGAAGAGAATGATTGTTCAACTAGAGGAAGATGTTCGTAAGAACAAATTATCACCCGAAGAAGAAGAAGATGAGAGAGGTAAGATAAAAGAGCGAGTGGACAAAGAACATGCGGAAAATCATAAAAAGTGGTTGGAATTTCTAAGAGATTGGGAGAATGTACACAAAGCACCCTCCAAATAACAAAAATCCTTCTCTCAACAAAGCAAGCCTAAAAAAATAGATCAAGCAAGCACGGATCAAACTTCACAAGCGATGGTAGATTCATCGACAATCTCTATTTGCAAACCACCATCAAGCTCTACCTACAAAGTAAGTAGATTCAATATTACTAAAATATTCTCTACTAGGATGTATCACTAATATAATCTTGTCTTATAGAGTCATCATTGCAGCTGTCAAATTTGCAGTCACCTTCTTATCTAGCCATGGACTTTCCTTTTATTTATTCAAAGTGTAGAAGTTGTGATGGGACAAGTCGGTTTTGAATTGCAAAAACTGATGATGCTGAAAATGGAAGAATGTTTCTAAGGTGTTTGAATCACCCAAACCCCGATGAGTTTCAATGGTTTGACAAAGCTGTTGCACCAGAAGAATCAAAAGAAAACCACAAGGGCCAATGCAAGCCTATTGATGGGTGTGATGGGTGTTATATGAAGGGAAAGGAATATGTTAAAAGAGAAGATGAACCAATGAATATGGTCCTTGACACCGAGATTCCAGACGATGTCTTCGAAGATATTTGCGAAAGGCTCAAAGGTTCTGTAATTGTTGAAAGGGATGGAAATAGATTATGAGATCATCTTTAAACAAAATTACTCTATTCCATGTTTTTTTAGTATGTTTTAATTTAAAAATGTAATAGATTACTTAGGAATGAAATAAAAGAGCATTATGAACGGATTTATAATAAATATCGGCATTGTAGTTTAATCCAAACCAATGCCGGTTTTCTGGAAAGCCTATTCACCTATAAGAAAATCAGGATTCCGGCATAGATTCATCTAATATTTCAATGCCAGTACTGTCCAAATAAGAGAAAACAAGAGTCTCATCCATCCTCCAAACTTCTTTCCTTTGTGTTTTCAAAGGTCTTCTTAAGGAGTGTCACCTTGATTGTCTTTTTCCTACTATTCTTAGATACATAGAAGCTTTCCACAGAAGTTTTGTAGTCCCAACCAAACAACTTGTTAGTTAGAGCTTGCAATTTCGACCATTCTAGGTCTGAACACTTATCTCCTTATGCAATTTATTTGCCGATAACATTCAAGACTAGAATATTCTGAGCATCATCAGGGATCAAGGTCATTTCCCCAAACGGGAAGTGCATGGTATCAATTTCACCATGATACCTTTTAATGAAGCAATTGATTGTGACAGAATCACAATTCACATAATTTTCAGCCAAAGCATATAGACCAGAATCTCTTACTAATGGTTGGACCTCTTCACATTCCTTAGACAAAATCCCAATGAGACACGGCTTGGTTTAGGCAAACACACACAGCCTTCTCACGATCCTACAATTAGGAGATAGTACGATTTAAAGATTTTACATAAATACATAACAATACATATGCACACGATAAAAAAAAATCTTACATAGGTTTGATAGATAGTACGATCCCACGTATCCTTGTAGCCAAATAGAATTCTTGATCGTCAGCTTCACCCCAAATTCTACCACGAGCAAGGTCAGGTATCATGTCATCAACATGAGGAAGGTGGGAACCTTTAACTTTTATTTTGCCTTTGCCTTTGCCTTTGCGTTTGCGTTTGCCTTGTGTTGTTTTTTGAATTGTCCCACCATCTTCCTCTAAAGCTTGCCTTTGGGTTGCTAATTGACATGGTTCAACCTCATTATCTTCCTCCTCACTTTCCTCCCCACTTTCCTCTTCATCTTGCTCAGTGTGGTTAACTATTATTGTAGACTCACGTATTACGAGTCGATTACGGTCACCACTCTCCAATTTTTTCCCTCTTGTAGAGCCTGCCCCTAAACTCTTGTCGCGACCTTGATTTTGTTAGAGTATTACTAGGTCGAACTCGCATGCGTTTCTATCTCAAGCATGTTTGTCAATATTAGTAATCAAAACTATGCGTTTTGATTTCTAGTTTACTTATGACTAAGTCTAGTTCTAGGATATCTAAGTATAGTTGATCTCCATACTTTATGGAGATTATCTTACTAAGATGGAAAACTACTCAAGGAACAGGTGGGACTTCATCCGACCAAAAGGTATGTGGATACTTGAACTTATCTATCACTCAAAAGTCTATCTATCTCCTACTCTTGAGAAAACAGTCGTATAAGTATGATAGTTTTCATACATACACATTTGCTATTTCGATCTGAGTTTACTCGCCTATCTTTTTCTATAAATAATATATGTTGGTAAGCTTTCGCTTTAACCACTTTTTATCTTTACCCGTGACGAAAGTCATGATGACGTTTCAACCTTGAATATAGCTTTGATGACGATAGTCATGAATAACGATTGTTATAACATTATAGCAGAATGTTCCAATGATTGAAATGTAGAGTTAATATTACGTAACCACCTATGAATATAAGCATATATAGTGTGTTCGCACATTAGTGTATAAATCCATGTACTGAAAACCAAGTGTGTGCATATGTGTGCATGCGGTATTGGTGAAGGAGACAGGTTGGGTACGCATACCCGTACGCGTACTGGCAGAAGTTTTCAAACCAAAAATTTCTGTTGAGTTTGTAAGTTTGAAAACTGTCAAACTAGACACCTTAGGTATGCGTACCCATACGTGTACCCATAGAAGTTTTCGAACCAAAAACTTCAGCTGAGTTTGTAAACTCAAATCCGTAAGCTAAGGTACGCATACCCGTATGCGTACCCAAGCTGGTTATATTTCTAAACTCGGTAGCTCATGAACTTAAATAATAAATCAATAAGGAACGCAATCATTGAAAACCGTGGCTATATTGTTCAATTGATTCGAGTGAATCAAACCCGATTTTGTTTCAATTGTGTCTATGTACGAAGATCTAAGCAATTGAAAAAATCTTCAACTAGTTCTTTTGAGTCATTTGAACTAGTTATGAAGAAGATGAATATGGTTGATATGAAAGTTCTCATATGGCTAACCATTGGTTTACTTTTTGTGAACCAACCAAATGTACACATTTAGGTACGGTTACTCAAACCTAATTATCTTGGATAAATAAGGATTTTCATCTAACGGTGAAAATTGAATACTTTGTTGCCAAGGTAACTTAGATTGCAAACCCTGATTTGAAAACTATATAAAGGAGACGTCTAGCAACTGGAAAAACTAATCCCCACACCTCTTGTATGATACTAGTTGGTTTTTCTAGAGTCGATTCTACTTTAACCTTAGGTTTCTTCTCGAGACCCTGTAGGTTAACGACTTAAAGACTTCATTGGAATTATGAATCCAGACATAACTACTTCTCTTCTAATTGAGCGATCTAATCTTGCCATTTTCTATCGTACGAGTTCAATTGAATAATTGGCTTGAGATTATATCTCTGATAGGGTAAGATAAAAATAAATCACAAACATCTTCGTCTCATCGTTTGTGATTCCGCAATATCTAGTTTCACTACCATACGATTTGTATTATTGTGAGGTGATCAATAATTCTAGGTTGTTCTTCGGGAATATAAGTCCGGGTTATTGTTTAGTTCTTGTTCACCTTGATTTTATCAAAATACGGAACAAAAATCGTAGGTTTATCTGTGGGAGACATATTTATCTATTATCGTAGACTTTTATGTGTGATACAATTTTGTTTATTAAAGTCTTCGACTTTGGGTTGTATAAACTCTTGGATGTGGGTGAGATTGTTATGGTTGAAGTACTGATACTGGGGTTGGTGATAGAACATTAAACACAAGATAACACTATGGCTGCACTGGACCTAGATTTTTCTTTCATAAAATTTCTTAAGTTCGGTACAAGGAAGAAAGTGAGTATAAATACTCACAGAACCATAACTAAGAGCATCAACGGATCTACAAACTGCACGTGGGAAACAATAAGCCACACGATTCTAACTATCTTACTGACTAAGAAAACAGCTTAACCTAATAATTAAAGCTAATCATTTCTAATTTAACTATTAACGTATCCCTATTTAGATAAGGGCATCCCCAATGTATGGATACATGACAATACCCTGATCTTGAAAACATCCTTGTCCTCAAGGATGAAACTTAGGGAAATGTGCTTTGACGTGTGCTGTATCTTCTCATGTGGCGTCTGCTGCTGATTTGTGTGACCACTGGATTAACATCTGAGGAATGGAAACACGTCCCCTGAGTATCTCTCTAGTGCCTAGAAATGCCACTGGCTTGAGAATGATTTCACCATCAGCGTCAGTCTGAGGAAGAGTTGGAGCAGTGATATCTGTTGAGCCAATACGCTTCTTAAGCTGAGCGACATGGAACACCGGGTGGATCTGAGATGAAGAAGGTAATTCCAGTTTATAATCTACTTGACCCACTCTTGCAATGACTGGGAAGGGGCCGTAATATCGTGGTGAGAGATTAAAATTGCGGCGCAAATCTATGGAAGATTGGCGATAAGGTTGTAGCTTTAAAAACACCAAGTCTCCCACTTCAAATTGTCGATCCGTCCTATGTCGATCAGCAACAACCTTCATACGCTCTTGAGCTTTCTGTAAGGAATCCTTTAGGAGCTGCAACATGGTATCTCACTGAGCTAAATAATCCTCAACAACCACTACAGAAGTGAGAGTTTCATTCGAGAAGGCTAGATGTGGTGGGGAATAGCCATATAAGGCCTTGAAAGGGGTCATATTTAAGCTGGTATGGTGATTAGTATTGTACCAAAACTCAGCTTACGACAACCATCAGAACCATTGTTTGGGCTGGTGGCCTGTCATGCATCTGAGATAATTTTCCAAGCAAGCGTTCACGCATTCTGTCTGCCCATCTGAATGCGGATGATATGAAGAACTGAGTTGTAAGCTGGTGCCGAGTGCCTTAAATAATTCTTGCCAGAAGGTGCTGGTAAATATATTGTCCTCGTCAGATACAATGGAGGAAGGAAGTCCATGTAACTTGAAGACATGATTAAGGAACTCATGAGCCACAGTGGAAGATGTAGAAGGATGAGTTAAGCCAATGAAGTGACTATATTTGGTAAACCTATCAACCACAACAAGAATGAAATCTTTTTTTTTTTGAAATTGGCAAGCCTTCTATGAAATCCATGGTGATGTGCTGCCAAGCCTGGGATGGAATGGGAAGAGGCTGTAATAACCCTACCGGAAGAGTGTTTTCTCCTTTATTTCTTTGACACACATCATAGTGACTGACCAATAATAACATATTTTCTTTAGACCTTTCCAATAGAAGTGCCTCTTTGCCATGATGTAGCTGGCCTGCATTCCTGAGTGTCCACCCACAGCAGAGGAATGAATAGATTGTAAGATAGTATACCTTATATTGTTGGTAGTACCCACATATATTCTTCCCTTATATCTGAGAATGCCCTCTGTATAAGTGAGGTGAGGGTCAGAGTATGAGGCTACTAATAGTTGAGGAATAATGATTGTGTCCCATTAATCATCAACATAGCTGAGAATAATTTCCTGTGCCCAAGTGGGAGTGGAGACAGATATGGATGAGTATTGTGAATGAGTAGGAATCCTGGAAAGGGCATCTGCAGCTTTGTTCTCCATACCTTTCTTGTAGTGAATGGTATAATTAAATTCTAACAACTTCATTAGCCACCTTTGTTGTAAAACTATGTTGATTTTATGATCCATGCAGTATTTGATACTTTGCTGGTCAGTGTTGATGATGAAGTGATGTCTAAAGAGGTAGTGTCTCCATTTTGTCACAGCCATGACCACTGCAAGAAGCTCTTTTTCATAAGTAGATAGCCCTAGTGACTTAGGACCAAGAGGTTTGCTATAGAAGCTGATAGGCCTGCCATCTTGCATCAAAAAATCTCCTACACCCACAGAGCATGCATCTGTCTCTAACACAAATGTTTTGGAAAAATCAGGGATCACCAACATTGGGGTGGTACACATAGATTGTTTGAGGTTGTTAAAAGCTTCATCAGCACTTGGGGACTAGTGAAATGCATTTTTCTTTAGGAGATATGTAATGGGTTTGCTGATGAGTCCATAATGCTTGAAAAACTTCATGCAATACCCAGTAAGCCCCAGGAACCCTCTCGGTTCTTTAAGGCAAGTTGGTACAGTCCAATTCTTCATGAAATGAATTTTTGTTGGATCAGCAGCCACACCTTCTGCAGTGATAATATGACCCAAGTACTTTAAGGAGGACTGAGTAAAATAGCATTTAGAGAATTTAGCATAAAGTTTGTGGTGTATGAGTAAGTCTAGAACAATTGCAAGGTGTTCTAGATGCTCTGACAGTGTGTGGCTATAAATAAGTATATCATCAAAGAAAACTAAAATAATTTTTCTTAAATAAGGCCCAAAAACTGAATTCATAAGGGACTGAAATGTTGCAGGGGCATTAGTTAGTCCATATGACATCACTTTGAACTCAAAGTGACCATGGTATGTCTTGAATGCAGTTTTGTGGGTGTCATCTACAAATAACCTGATCTGGTGGTAGCCGGATCTCAAGTCAAGCTTGGTGAAAAATTTAGAACCAAATAGTTCATCTAATAGTTTATCAATGACAGGTATAGGATACTTATCTTTGATTGTAAGGTCATTCAGCTTCCTTTAGTCCACACAAAACCTCTAGGATTTATCTTTCTTTCTGACTAAGAGGATTGGAGAAGCAAAAGGGCTGTGGCTATCTTGGATAATACCAGCATTGAGAATTTCCTCCACCAAGGATTCAACCACTGCTTTGTGAATATGAGAGCATTTATAGGGTCTGAGGTTGATTGGTTGAGCACCAAGTTTGAGGGGTATTTTATGGTCTAGTGTTCTCTGAGGAGGTAATTGTGTTGGTGTAGTAAAAACATCTGAGAACTGATCCAGTACTGCTTGTACTGCTGGGGTTGGAGGTGTACTAGGTTATTCTGCTGAGATGGCAAAAAATTGACCCACAAATGCTGGGGTATGGTTTTTAATGAAACTGTGAATAGCTTGACTACTAGCCATCATGAATGTAGGTTTATTTGAAATGCCTTGAAGAGTTATGTAAATTCCATTATGAGAAAAGGAGAGAGTTAAGGTGGAAAAGTTGAACATTACATCACCTAAGGTTTTGAGACAGTCAGCTCCCAAAACCATGTCACATCCACCCAAAGCAAGGACATGAAAATCGGCCTGGAATTGATGATTTTGCTTTTGCCACCCTAATTGTTGACACACTCTAGAGCTGGTGATCTTGTCACCATTTGCCACCGTGACTAGTAATTGAGAAGTTGGCTTAATGGAGCAAGCCAACTTGTTGGCTAAAGCAGCATCTATAAAGCTGTGAGTGCTGCCTGTGTCCACCAATATGGTCACTGGTTGTTTGTTGAGATGACCCAAAATTTTGATAGTTTCAGTGCTGTGATGTCCATTCAGAGCATGGAGGGAGATTTCCATGTCAGTTTCTACTACCGGAGTAGACGTTTCTTCTACACAAGAAGGTGGGTTTGTGTCTTGAGGTGGGTCTTCCTCAGCCAACACCATATAGAGTTGTTGGGATTTGAATTTATGTCCATAGACGTATTTCTCATCACAGTTATAACATAAATTTTTGGCTCTCCTCTGAGCTAATTGCTCTTGGGTTAAACGTTTAATTGGAGGTATATAAGTAGATTTATGTGGAGTTATAGGTATTGAAGGTGAAATCATGGGGGTAGTTTGTGGTTTGGAAATGAAGGATTTTTGGAAATAAGAAGAAGTAGTTGGTTGTTTACTAAGTAGTGGCTTTGGGGGAGAAAGAAGTGCTTGTTCCTGAAGTCTGGCTAAGAAGAAAGACTGTGATAACGTTTGAGGGTTATGCATACGCACTGAGTTACTGATTTATGGTTTCAGATCACTAATAAAACTCAAGGTAAAATATTCTTCATCTGTGGAAGAGTTTTTGGATATCATTAATGCCTTGATCTGTTCAAAAGTTTGAAAGTACTCTTCCACAGAAGTTATTTGAGTTAATTTATTAAAACAGCCCACATAATTATCGTTAGCTAAATCTTCAAATCGTCGGCATGGATGGTTAGAAAATTCAGACCAAGGTACAGATTGTTTACCAGACCAGTAATCGAAGAACCAAGAATCGGCTCGACCATCCATGTACATAGACGCAAACTCTGTCTTATGGACATCATCCATTGGGTGCATCTGAAAGAATCTGTCACACTTCCGTAACCATGCTCTGGGGATTTCACCATCAAATCGTGGAAAATAAAGTTTGGTTGGTTTAAGAACATTAGCATGTGACCATTCTTTAATGTGAGAGTGACCAGTCAGTGGAGTGTGGTGGTCACCACCCTCAGATCTGGGTTGTCCTTGAAGATACTTTAACGTGTCCTCTGAGATTTGTACAAGACGATTCATTAAGATCTGACGTGCTTTATCATATGCTTCACGTTTGAGCTCATATTGTTTCTGGATTTCTGTGAGATTCGCCATAAGGCATGACAACTCTTTGGTTGTGTGGTCGACATCTTTAATGGTTGGACCGCCAGTCATTTCAGAGTGTAAGGATCAACTGGGTGATACCACTGTTATGGTTAAAGTACTGATACTGGGGTTAGTGGTAGAACATTGAACACAAGATAGCACTATGGCCGCACTGGACCTAGCTTCTTCTTTCATAAAATTTCTTAAGTTCAGGACAAGGAAGAAAGTGAGTATAAATACTCATAGAACCCTAACTAAGAGCATCAACGGATCTATAAAATGCACGTGGGCAACAACAAGCCACACGATTCTAACTATCTTACTGACTAAGAAAACAGCTTAACCTAATAATTAAAGCTAATCATTCCTAATTTAACTATCAACGTATCTAAAATGTATCCCTATTTAGATAAGGGCATCCCCAACGTACGGATACATGACAGAGATCATCTAAGGGAATCAAGTGCGTAGTATCCTGCTGGGATCAGAGACGTAAGGAGTGCAATTGTACCTTGAATCAGTGTGATATTGATTAGGGTTACACTGCATTCCAGAACGAAGTTAGTTTGTAGTAGGCTAGTGTCTGTAGCGATTTAATACAGTGTGGTGTTCAATCTGGACTAGGTCCCGTGGTTTTTTTCATTTGCGGTTTCCTCGTTAACAAAAATTCTGGTGTCTGTGTTATTTCTATTCCGTATTATATTTTGTTATATAATTGAAATATCATAGATTGTGCGTTTTACCGATCAATTGTGAAATTCGACCTTTGGTTGTTGATTGGAAATTGATTGATCCTTGGATATTGGTCCTTGGTACCATCAAAGTTTATATCTCTTGCATTTGATAAAGACTCGCATATTTCTATTTGCTTGAGTATAGATCAAATCGAGAGATAAAGATATTAACTCCTTGATATACTTTTTATTAAGATCGAGTCTGACTGTCTAGTTGATTCTCTTAAAAGTATATTAGAGTTAGTCCATACAGATTGCTAATCAAAATATTGGGTGAGGTTGTTAGACCCCCACTTTTTCAGATCTCTCCCTCGAGGAGGCAGAGACTGAGGAGTACCAAGCCGTCATTTCTTTTCTTAATGCCAGCATCTTTAGTTTTTACTTTGTTAGCTTCCTTGGCTCTAGCCTTATATCAAAAGACACACTAAATGAAAATAAAACAACTCACTTTCATAATTGATTCCGGCACAGATATACCAAAAAACGACATAGAATAATCAGTATCGGCATTGATTTAGGAAATATTTACAATGCATGAACCAAAAAACGGCATTGGCATTAAACAAAACCACTGTACTGGGACAAGGTACTGGCAATATCGAATAATTATAGTCAATGCCGGTAGTCTTAGGTAATTCCTAGGAAGTTTATGTGTACAAATAGAGCACTGCCGGTAATGACGTAACAATTCATATTCATGCCGTAACAGAGTACCGGCATCGTATTCAACCTAATTTCTATATGCCGGTATTGATAAAAAATTCCAAAGATTTTCCTGTGTACTTAAAAGTGGACTGCCGGCATACACGAATAAATTAAAATCAATGCCGTGACACACTACATGCATTGAATTCAACCTAAAATCAATGTCGGGACAAAACATTCAATTTCATGTGTTTCAATAACTCAACGCCGGCATATCATTCATACTAAAATCAATTCTGTAACTATCTACCGGCATTGCCTTCAACCTAAATTCCATGTCGTTACTTGGTACCGACATTGTATTCATACTAAAATCAATGCCGGTACTTACTGAAACTTAATTATTTGAGTTAGGTTTCACGATTATAACCCAAACCCACTGCTGTAAATTGATTCAAACACTTATAAACTAGTTCAAAATCACTTACCATCTCAAAGAAGCCATGTTTATGAGATGCTGATTTTCCGAGTTCCCCTCTTCTTCTTCTTCGACAATCCGATGGATTCTTTCTTGTTGTTTTTTGTAAGGATCCTCAAGCTCGTCAACGATATTAGACCAGTCAAGAAACGAATTAGCCGATAATAACTCTATTAGTTTAACACGAACGTTAATTAATAGGAAATAATCTAACAACGATTTAGATACGAAACTAGTATCGTTAGTGTCAATCAGATACCTGACAAAGAAGTAATCATTAGATACATATGAAGGGAGTATTTTCATAATTGGATCCGCCTAGCTTCCCTTATCCGTTTCTCGGGTGCAATTAACAAGTTTGGTCAGTCTAATCTTCAACCACCGAGAGGATTAAATCTTAGTCTTCTTTATTCTTTTCTTTTCTTCTTATCTTTCTCTTTCTTATTCTTCTTGCTTCTTCTCCGTCCTCTTTCTCTGTTCTTCCTCTGTAAGTGTCGAGTGATGAATTGAGAGCGGGTTAGAGAGACTTTGGTTGATGAAACTGTTCGTAAGGAGATGAAGGTGATGTTGATGTGATTTGGTAATGAGAAGATTAAGGATTGTTAGGGTTTTGTCGTGAATTAGGGAAAGAGGAATTAGGGTTATGAGTTTAGGTTTGGGTGTAACTGAAGATGATATGGAGTTGATAAAGATGAAAGATTAAGAGGGTTATGGTTAATTGAAGCTTTAGTGTTGTTTTGTGGATTGAATAAAGAGCTATGGTTTCTGGAAAAATTCTAAGAAGAATTCAAAGATGAATTTGATACTCTAGATTATTAATTGGAGGTGGATTTAACTCGAATTATGTGTTAAGGTTGAAGAATAGCTTGGAATCAGTAGTTATGGTTTGAATCTGTGTTAGGGAAGGTAGGAGCAGAATTGTAAGTTGTAGTTGTGATGATGTTGTTGCAGGGAGTATGGATGACTGGTGGGTGGTCGTTGTCTCAATTGCAGGAATGAAGTTATTAGGAGGTAATTGTTCTTCTTATTTAACTTAGTAATGTTGATTTATTTTCATTACTGAGTTTATGAGTTTATGGATGATGATGAATATATTATGAAATTGTATGTTGAGATGGGAACAGTGTGGAATGGTTATGTGGCTGTAACTTGGGTTTTGATGTGAATTGCATGAAGAAATAACAGGGTGTTGCTACTGTTAGAAGGATTAAGGTTTAGATGAATGATTTAAGTCAAGGTATGAAACTGTTGCAGATGGAGTTGGTTATAATTCAGGTTTGTGTTGAATTACAGTGAGAACGAATATTTTAGATAGTTGTGTATGAGAATAGAGTTGGGTAGTGAGGTTTATGTTATTGTTGTGTGTGAAGTTGATTGAGAAGAGTTGAAATGAATGGTTTGGATGAATGAGTGGTTACAGGATATGGGATTGGATAATTATAGATGTTTGAACTGTAAGTGGAACTGAAGTTGCAAATGATGAAGTTTTCAACTGTTGTTGTGGTTGATATGAAGATGATAATTCTGGAATTGGCGTGGTTAGGATC
Organism: Papaver bracteatum; assembly: GCA_023529315.1. NCBI lineage: Eukaryota > Viridiplantae > Streptophyta > Magnoliopsida > Ranunculales > Papaveraceae > Papaver > Papaver bracteatum. The sequence continues at coordinate 781,836 of JAJJWX010004491.1, forward strand.
TGGTAGTGATAAAGTTAATCGGTTTGGTGGAGTTCAGGTATAATTAAGACTCAGGCAGGGGAATATCAATTCAGTGAATGCCGATACTTGGGTAAGCTCTTAATTTCCTTGATTGTGTTATTTGAAGTATGAATTGTTGAAAATAAAAGATATTGGATGAAACTGTTTTAGATGGTTACATAGAATCCAATTGTTGGCAGTGTTGCTAGCTAGATAAGGTTGATTATATTGGAATTGAGTTATAGTTGGGGACAATGGTAATATACTCTAGAATAATGGATCTATGGAGTTGATTTGAGTTGAGTATGGAGTTGTAATCCTAGTGGTGGTTCAGTTTGTGGTTGTGTTTCTTATGTTGTGTTTAGATATGGCTTGGTACTGCAATGGCAGGTAAAGATTTAGTTACAATTGTACATTGAATTATGAGATTCTATTAAAATGGATGTATTATTGAAGTGTAGATAAGAAGAGGAATCTGAATTAGTATGTTGAATTGAATCTCCTCAGTGGAAGCTTGCAACTGCATTTGCAGGTAAAGCTAAGTTTATAGTTGAAGTTAAATCATGAAGTTTAATTGAAATGCAAATGTTTCTTTGTTGTAATGAGTACTGTAATTTTAATTTGATTGGAGTTGAATTGATAAGAGGAAGGTTATGTTGTAGGAATTGAAGTTGTATTATCTTAGGTCTTGTGCTGTTTTGTCATCCCAGTCAGATGTCTGACTGATTTAACCTTAGCTGACTCAGTGAATCTGACTGAGTTGACTTAGCCTTGTTAACCTGAGTTGAATCATCTTGACTTACTGAGTCATTGACCAGTTGACCTGACCTTAACTGTTGACCATTGACCTTGACTTAGACTTTGATTGACGTTGACTGTTAGTTGACCCTTGACCGTTAGTTCGATTGTTAGTTGACTTTGGTGGGCTTGGGCTTAGGGCAGTTTTCTTAGTTAGATGTTTTGGACCTCTTGTGGTCCGAATTAGACTTCGACTTCTTCTACAAAGTTGTAGATATTCATAAGACATATCTCATGGACTACATAACTAATCTAATTGAATTAATAAACCTTAGATTTGCTAAAGACAGATAAATAAAAGGTGGAGAACCTTAAATGAGCCTAGAATCATTAAATAGACTTGTACGATTCATGTGTGAGCCTTTTTGGCTAGACTCTTAGAATGCTTCTTTGATTAACAGTTAATTATTAACAACGATCGATTCAAAGGATGAACCAGTGGATCCCGAGGTAGGCGTGGCTTGTCTTCAAAAGGTGTGGGAATGCATTTGACTCTTTGTATTCATTATTGTTGCTTTTATAAAATTTTATGCTTAACAAACTCATGCATTGTTTGTCCGTGCATTTCATGCTTTGTTTAAAATGCATTATGATAATCCTGTTATTTCTGTGAATCTTTCCACGATGTGGAAAGGACTTGTATTGTTTTGTTGTCAATATGAATTGTTATGGGAAATGAGAATTTACACTTGTGGTATATAGGATACGCTCCTTCACTTTTATACCTAGAGATTTTATTGAATAGAGTTGGTCACCATGGTCTTGGTGGCATCCATAGATATATAGGTGTGAATTGCCGGTATTTAGGGGTTCACAACCATATTAGTACATTGTTTGACGAAGGAGTTTGTTCCATATACATGTATGATTATTTGAGTGACTTAGTCACTGTTTAATATTTTCGGAAAAACATTATTGTTTTCCAAATCTTGCATATGATTACTTAGAAGGTTAAATGTTAATTATTCCCACTTCAGTTTCTGTGACAGATCAGAGTTGCACAACGAAAGCTTCACGGGTTGACTTCGTTAGTTGATTATCTTCTGTTATATTTATTATGTTGTATATTTTATTTAAAAATCAGTTAACTATTATATATGTATCAATTGAGAGAAGATCTTGTATATATATTTCTGAGCGGGGTTAGCTTTGGGGTAAGTTCTGTATCGCATTTCTTAACTAAATGCTTAAGTGCATGTTTTAGATTTTAGTGCCCTCTTATTTAGTTAAATCTATTGGATTAGTCAGCTGCTAGCTTAGGGGGCGCTACAAAAGTTGGTATCAGAGCTCATTATTAGATCTTATATGGTAGACAATAGGAATAGCCAGTGCCAGTTAGTGAACTAGATTAGTTTAGAACTGGGTTGGGTTTGCGAGATAAATCTTAATCATTAAAAGCTATCAATAATTAAAATAATTATTTGATTGATTGAATTGTTTTGTTTGATTGTTTGTTTGTGTAATGGAGTAAAAATTGTAGGGTACACCAATAATTTTAGCGAATAAGGATTTGAGAATAACTAATCTAAAAAGTATGCACATGTAAACAATCTAATACTATAATAATAGTGAGATTAGTATTATTGATAGAACTTGTAAATCATATGGAAATTTACTGAACACATAGACTTATGAAGAGTAAACAAATTATAATTACATAAATATTAATAATATTTTTGGGACTTAATAATAATTGTAAGAGTAGTTTTAAATAATAGTTGAACCATCAGAATTAATTATAAAAATATTATAATAGTAACTATAGATGATAATAAAAGTAATAATAATAATTTAATAAAGTATTGTTAAGGTTTATCAATGAGTATCATATTTAACTTAATTTAACTAAAATTTCAACAAGGATATATAATGATAAAAATAATAATTATAATTAATTAAATAGTTATGGAAAATTAGTAACACTTGTGTATAGTTAAGTTTTGCAAATTAAACTAATTACAAATTAGAAATGTAAGTTTTGTGTTTAAATTAGACAATTAAAATAATACTTATTAGACGTTAGACGGAAAAGGTGAGATATAATATATAAAATAAAAAGACTTAACTTTTCAATAATCTTGTACCTAAATTATCTTTAATCTTACAAATGATCCAGTAAATCTTTAAAATGAAACAAATAAACATGAAGTAATAATAATAGTAATCAGATGCTTAGTGTAATACTAGAATTTAAAAGAAAATAAATTCGTATATTGATAGGATCCTTCTTCGTAAATAGATTCAATCATCTTTTAAAATGGAAAATTAAAATGAAGAACTTATACTCTTAGAATTTAAATTAATATTATATTAAGCATAACTTAAAATTAAAATCTCACTAGCAAATATATAGCGATAAAATAATGATTAAGGTTGAATAACCATGGAAAAATTATTAGTGCTTAATTACAATTAAGTTTTACAAAGTTAACTAATAACAAATTAGAACCATGTGTTTGGTGTTTAAACCAGATAGATAAGTGAAGTCACATAATGCATAAAATAAATACTAAAATTGTTAACAATCTTGTAACAAATTATCTTTTGTCCAATAAATGATTCACTAAATTGCTAAATTAAACACATGAAGCAATATTTATAGTACTTGAATGTTTAGTACAAAATTAAACTTAAAGAAAAATAAATTTTCCTATGGAAAAGATACTTATTAATAATAGTAAAATCTAAGGACCATTATGATATATTATAAGTTTATGCGGACACTAATTTAAACCATTTTAAATTTCCAACGCAAACATTTAACAAGATATAATATACAGATTCAATATGAATAAATAAAACCTGTTATATCAATCTTTTCGTGAAATTAAAATTATATTTACAAGATTAGGGCTTAATAAAATTAAACTAATTATCATTACCAAATAATTACTTCGACTATATTTTAGCTACGCTAGTAATCAAATAAGGAAAAATTGATATAAGAATAATGAAACTGATAATATAATTAAGACAATAATTTTTGATAAAATAAGCAAATTATAATACTATCTAATACTAATTATTATAAAATTTAGAGTTATTGTAAATATCATTTGGAAAATAATTATATGTTAGTACCATATCAGAAGGATGTAACCTTTGTTAATAATAAACCTTAAAGATTACTTAGCACTAGAATAAATTTAAGAAAATAAAGTTAGATGAAAACAAATCGAGTATTAATAATAAAATTAAACTTAGCGTTATGATTAATTACAAATTAACTTTTATCGGTCTAAGTAACAAGAAATAAATGTTATAATAATGATGAAAGTATTAACATCAAATAATTATGAAAACATTGTTAGCGGTTACTTATTATAACTAAACAAGCAAATAGATACATTGGAAATAAATAATAGCAATATCTGGATAATCGATATAACATTAAGTTATTTTTTTAACAGTACATGAATTTAAAATTTATACGGTAGTACATCAGTTATACATTTTACAAAGTAGTACAAATTTTGATGGTTAATTATTTAAAATACTGTGAACTATTATACATTTTATGAAGTAAACTTAAAAGACCTACACCAGTTACAATAAAAGTTTAAAGACAAATAAATCTTAACAAATAAATACTTAATTGATCGTAATAAGTTTTCACTTAGTTAATCCAGCACCGGGGAATAGTGAGGTTGGTAATTCTGATATGTTCAGGTGATACTTGTTAGGTAGTAGGAAATGTTAGGCGTCGCGAACCTAGACAGGGCAACTGCATTCTTGTATCACTAGGCATTGAAGGGAGACTTGCTTCTATTAGTGAACTAATAGATCCCAAATTTTAATGAGAAACTTTATTATTGAATATCTTCTAAAAGTACTTAGAACCAGTAAGTATTGACTTAGAAATTAGTCTAGAAAATTTTCATGTAAGAAACTTTTCTCTCTTGGATAGAACTTAAATCAACATAGTTGAACCTAGAGCTACAAATTTTATATTTTAGTTGTAGAGCCATATAGGTTTGTGCTTTGTTTTATGTTGTTTGCGCTTAGTCAAGAGATGGGATTATTCTATAAGGTGGGGAGTATATAAAGACCAGAAGGATGGTTCGATTTTCGAGGACGAAAATGATATAAGGTGGGGAAAATGTAAGGATCCTCAAGCTCGTCAACGATATTAGAACAGTCAAGAAACGAATTAGCCGATAATAACTCTATTAGTTTAACACGAACGTTAATTAATAAGAAATAATCTAACAACGATTTAGATACGAAACTAGTATCGTTAGTGTCAATCAGATACCTGACAAAGAAGTAATCATTAGATACATATGAAGGGAGTATTTTCATAATTGGATCCGCCTAGTTGCCCTTATCCGTTTCTCGGGTGAAATTAACAAGTTTGGTCGATCTAATCTTCAACCACCGAGAAGATTAAATCTTAGTCTTCTTTATTCTTTTCTTTTCTTCTTATCTTTCTCTTTCTTCTTCTTCTTGCTTCTTCTCCGTCCTCTTTCTCTGTTCTTCCTCTGTAAGTGTCGAGTGATGAATTGAGAGCAGGTTAGAGAGACTTTGGTTGATGAAACTGTTCGTAAGGAGATGGAGGTGATGTTGATGTGATTTTGGAATGAGAAGATTAAGGATTGTTAGGGTTTTGTCGTGAATTAGGGAAAGAGGAATTAGGGTTATGAGTTTAGGTTTGGGTGTAACTGATGATGATATGGAGTTGATAAAGATGAAAGATTAAGAGGGTTATGGTTAATTGAAGCTTTAGTGTTGTTTTGTGGATTGAATAAAGAGCTATGGTTTCTGGAAGAATTCTAAGAAGAATTCAAAGATGAATTTGATACTCTAGATTATTAATTGGAGGTGGGTTTAACTCTAATTATGAGTTAAGGTTGAAGAATAGCTTGGAATCAGTAGTTATTGTTTGAATCTGTGTTAGGGAAGGTAGGAGCAGAATTGTAAGTTGTAGTTGTGATGATGTTGTTGCAGGGAGTATGGATGACTGGTGGGTGGTCGTTGTCTCAATTGCAGGAATGAAGTTATTAGGAGGTAATTGTTCTTCTTATTTAACTTAGTAATGTTGATTTATTTTCATTACTGAGTTTATGAGTTTATGGATGATGATGAATATATTATGAAATTGTATGTTGAGATGGGAACAATGTGGAATGGTTATGTGGCTGTAACTTGGGTTTTGATGTGAATTTCATGAAGAAATAATAGGGTGTTGCTACTGTTAGAAGGATTAAGGTTTAGATGAATGATTTAAGTCAAGGTATGAAACTGTTGCAGATGGAGTTGGTTATAGTTCAGGTTTGTGTTGAATTACAGTGAGAACGAATATTTTAGATAGTTTTGTATGAGAATAGAGTTGGGTAGTGAGGTTTATGTTATTGTTGTGTGTGAAGTTGATTGAGAAGATTTGAAATGAATGGTTTGGATGAATGAGTAGTTACAGGATATGGGATTGGATAATTATAGATGTATGAACTGTAAGTGGAACTGAAGTTGCAAATGATGAAGTTTTCAACTGTTGTTATGATTGATATGAAGATGATAATTCTGGAATTGGCGTGGTTAGGATCTGGTAGTGATAAAGTTAATCGGTTTGGTGGAGTTCAGGTATAATTAAGACTCAGGCAGGGGAATATCAATTCAGTTAATGCCGATACTTGGGTAAGCTCTTAATTTCCTTGATTGTGTTATTTGAAGTATGAATTGTTGAAAATAAAAGATATTGGATGAAACTGTTTTAGATGGTTACGTAGAATCCAATTGTTGGCAGTGTTTCTAGCTAGATAAGGTTGATTATATTGGAATTGATTTACAGTTTGGGACAATGGTAATATACTCTAGAATAATGGATCTATGGAGTTGATTTGAGTTGAGTATGGAGTTGTAATCCTAGTGGTAGTTTCGATTGTGGCTGTGTTGCTTATGTTGTGTTTAGATATGGCTTGGTACTGCAATGGCAGGTAAAGATTTAGTTACAATTGTACATTGAATTATGAGATTCTATTGAAATGGATGTATTATTGAAGTGTAGATAAGAAGAGGAATCTGAATTAGTATGTTGAAATGAATCTCCTCAGTGGAAGCTTGCAACTGCATTTGCAGGTAAAGCTAAGTTTATAGTTGAAGTTAAATCATGAAGTTTAATTGAAATGCAAATGTTTCTTTGTTGTAATGAGTACTGTAATTTTAATTTGATTGAAGTTTAAATGATAAGAGGAAGGTTATGTTGTAGGAATTGAAGTTGTATTATCTTAGGTCTTGTGTTGTTTTGTCATCCCAGTCAGATGTCTGACTGATTTAACCTTAGCTGACTTAGTGAATCTGACTGAGTTGACTTAGCCTTGTTAACCTGAGTTGAATCATCTTGACTCACTGAGTCATTGACCAGTTGACCTGACCTTAACTGTTGACCATTGACCTTGACTTAAACTTTGATTGACGTTGACTGTTAGTTGACCCTTGACCATTAGTTCGACCGTTAGCGACTGTTAGTTGATTTTGGTGGGCTTGGGCTTAGGGAGGTTTTCTTAGTTAGATGTTTTGGACCTCCCGTGGTCCGAATTAGACTTCGACTTCTTCTACAAAGTAGTAGATATTCATAAGACATATCTCATGGACTACAGAACTAATCTAATTGAATTAATAAACTTTATATTTGCTAAAGACAGATAAATAAAAGGTGCAGAACCTTAAATGAGCCTAGAATCATTAAATAGACTTGTACGATTCATGTGTGAGCCTTTTTGGCTAGACTCTTAGAATGCTTCTTTGATTAACAGTTAATTATTAACAACGATCGATTCAAAGGATGAACCAGTGGATCCCGAGGTAGGCGTGGCTTGTCTTCAAAAGGTGTTGGAATGCATTTGACTCTTTGTATTCATTATTGTTGCTTTTATAAAATTTTATGCTTAACAAACTCATGCATTGTCTGTCCGTGCATTTCATGCTTTGTTTAAAATGCATTATGATAATCCTGTTATTTCTGTGAATCTTTCCACGATGTGGAAAGGAATTGTATTGTTTTGTTGTCAATATGAATTGTTATGGGAAATGAGAATTTCCACTTGTGGTATATAGGATACGCTCCTTCACTTTTATACCTAGAGCTTTTATTGAATAGAGTTGGTCACCATGGTCTTGGTGGCATCCATAGCTATATAGGTGTGAATTGCCGGTATTTAGGGGTTCACAACCATATTTGTACATTGTTTGACGAAGGAGTTTGTTCCATATACATGTATGATTATTTCAGTGACTTAGTCACTGTTTAATATTTTCGTAAAAACATTATTGTTTTCCAAATCTTGCATATGATTACTTAGAAGGTTAAATCTTAATTATTCCCACTTCAGTTTCTGTGACAGATCAGAGTTGCACAACGAAAGCTTCACGGGTTGACTTCGTTAGTTGATTATCTTCTGTTATATTTATTATGTTGTATATTTTATTTAAAAATCAGTTAACTATTATATATGTATCATTTGAGAGAAGATCTTGTATATATATTTCTGAGCGGGGTTAGCTTTGGGGTAAGTTCTGTATCGCATTTCTTAACTAAATGCTTAAGTGCATGTTTTAGATTTTAGTGCCCTCTTATTTAGTTAAATATATTGGATTAGTCAGCTGCTAGCTTAGGGGGCGCTACATTTTTGTTGAACAATCATTTTTGAATTCGATGGGGCTTTTGATTTCTTTCGAGGAGGCATGATTATAGATTTTGTTGAACAATCATTTTTGAATTCGATGGGGCTTTTGATTTCTTTCGAGGAGGCATGATTATAGATAGATTGGGGTAATGGACGAAGAATTTTTTTGAATCGATGATTAATCTTCGATGAACAACGGATGAAGAACGATGAAGAAGGAAAAAAAAATCGAAACCCTAACCTAGATGAAGAGTACCGAAACTTATGGTGTAAATGGGGGATAAATTGATTTGGTTTTTGATTTTAAGTTTTAGTAGAAAGGGTAGTATAGTATTTTCATAATGTTTTTTAATTAATCAAAGGGTATTTTAGTATTTTCATACCCAAAAGTCACCCCTTAGTAGACACTATGGGTTGGGGGAAGTAATTTATATCCCCCAATTAGTTTCAATATCCCCAATCGCGCGTTCTAAATAAAGGTTAATTTAGTCATGTCTAAAATGTGAAAATATAAATCAATCTAGATCTTACTATTCTTAACCCTAGATTTTACATTTTTGGCTACATATATAATCTATCTTAATGATGGGTTTATGAAAGAGAGAGTAACCAAACTTGGGTTCCACATAAATTTCCACATTGATAACATATGGTATATATACATGTATATGATCAGTTTCAGTTCTGTCGGTGGGAATTCTCTGAGATCTGTGAAGGAAAACCCTTGTTCGAGATTTTTTTTCTTTCCGAGGAGAAAGTTCTGGTCTGATCCAACCAGAGCTGGTCCGTCCCAACTCGGTTCGGTTCAATAAGGTCCATTCAACTCGGTTTGGCCTATTCCAACATGTCCTGATCTGGTTTGGTTTTGGGCATTAGGTCGTGCGGGCCTAAGTCCGTTTCGGTTCTGTCTATATGCAGCGGGAACAAAAATGGGAGGTATGTAACTAATCCGGGTCTTTAAACTGAATATTCATTGGGCTTATTTATTTATTTTTTAGAACATGCTTATGTATTTATTTATTTTTCTTAAGATAAGTCCATAAACAATCAATTTAAATTATGAGTGCTGATCTCGATCATTAAGAATTTTGGTATTAATGTTATTTTGTTCTCTTCAATATGATATCCTCAATAGTTGAATGGTGTCTTTTGTTCAATTGGTTGTACCAACTCGATTCAAATATATTTATTTGGGGTTTAGAAGTATTTGAACACCATTGTTGCGTACTTGATATTTTCTTCCCATAATTTGAATGTTATGTGGAATGTAATCCACTTGCTCGACTATTAATTTGTTAGTAGTTTCAAAATAGTAGTTTCAAAAGATATGTTCAAATAAAATCACATGTATTCCAATTTTCATGGAATAACTCACGAAAGATGATATGAGTCAGAAAATTTCCATTTCTCTACTTCATCCATAATATTAACGAACCAGTATATGTTGAAGTATGACAACAAGAGAACTATCTTTAGTAATATATTCAACCTAAAGTAAGTGGTTGACATGTATAGTGAGATTCTCTTTCCCTGTTGAGATAAAAAAATTTCTCAAATAAAGCTAAATGTGGCAAAAATTGAAAATAGAAAGAACCCCTAAGTAATGAGGGTAAGACGTACCGACTCATATAAAGCATGTGAAAAGGGACATATATATCATGAGACAAAAATGTAATTTGTCTTCGGTAGTAATAACACCAACACATAAGTATCAACCGAACATGGGATCAGCTAAAATGTAAATATAGCTCCCATTATAAATAAAAGAGTTGGAAATGCACCTGGTCATAGGTGTTGATATATATAATGTAATGTGTGTATCATAGTAGCAACCAATTTCCACATCAACTTTAATGGCAACAATAATTTTGCCTGGCCAATTAACTATCTTATTCAGTTGAACTAGATTTAATGTCTGCACTTATGGAATGAAAACACGGGACATAAATTCTCTAAAGCACTTGAGATATATTGGGTGAAACGTAATATATATTCTATCTAAAATAGTTGAGTTGAATCCCACTTTTTTTATGTAATAAGGCCGCGAAGCTTATTAAAACTCGCAAGACCCAAATTTTTAACTGATAGTTGTTTTTCTTCTACTAATTTAAGGAATATAAACTAGTTGTTGAACTATTTCCTTATAATGTGACTATGAGGATTAGATCATCGAGCAAAGCACTACTTTAAAAAAAAATCAAGATAGAACAAAGATGTCCCAAAATCTCTACATGTACCCAGAGATAATCACACCTTGTTAAATTCCACAGAAACCCATGCAAGTGGATATCATGTGGAAACTCACAGTGATGAGAATGTAATTGACTACATCTTTTATAGTCTCTAATGTATTTGGAAGGAAACATATTTTTAGAGAAACTAATTGGTCAATCTCGTGAAATGTATGAAAAAGCGGGGGTACAACAACCATACCCAATATTTCGATTAGCAATCTGTATGGACTGATTCCAATATACTTTTAAGAGAATCAACTAGACTCAATCTTAATAAATTATATCAAAGAGTTTGATCTCTCTTTCTTGATTCAATTCTCACTCAAGCAAATAGAAATTTGTGAGTCTAATTGAATACAAGAGAAATCACTTGAACGGTACCAAAGACCAATGTTCAAGGAACAATCAATTTCAATCAACAACCAAAGGTTGGATTTCCCAATTGATTGATTCAAACGCACAATCTATGATATTTAAATTATATAACAAAATATAATGTGGCATAGAAATAACACAGACATCAGAAGTTTTGTTAACGAGGAAACCGCAAATGCAGAAAAATATCAATCTCAAGCCAATCGTTATGATTGTACTCAATACGATAGAAACGTCAAGATCAGATCACATAACTACAAGAAAGTAGTATCGGTCTGGCTTCACAATCCCAATGAAGTCTTTAATTCGTTAACCTATAGGATCTCGATAGAAACCTAAGGTTAAAGGAGAGTCGACTTTAGCTAATAGAACTAGTATCACACAGGAGGTGTGGGGATTAGGTTTCCCAGTTACTAGAGTTTTCCCTTATATAGTCTTTCAAATAAGGGTTTGCAATCAATGTTAGCTTAGTAACAAAGCATTCAATATTCACAGTTAGATGAAAACCTGATTAGATTCAAGCTAATATCTTTCAACCGTTAGATCGAAAACTTAGCTTGTTACATACAAATGAAATGCTCGTTTTTAGGTTTCTGTAACCGTACCCAAATATGTACATTTGTTGGTTCAACAGTAGTAAACCAAAAGGTTAGCCATATGATCACTTTCATATTAACCATTTTGTTTTACCATAACTAGTTCAAATGACTCAAATGAACTAGTTAGACAGTTATTCAATTTCTTAGATCTTATAGAAGTATACAAGACACAATCGAAGCAAAAACGATTTAATTCACTCGAATCGATTCATGAACTTTATAGCCACGGTTTGCAAACTTGCATTCCTTGGTTAATATAAGTATAAGTTCATGAATAATCGTTTTTAGAAAATCACCAACCTAAGTACGCGGACTTAAGTACCCGAAATAAGTTTGTACAAGTTTACAAACTCCAGCATATTTTCTCGGGAAGAGAACCTCTGATAGTATGCGGACTGGGTTCGCGGACTCTGTTTCGGTTTTCCTGAGCAGCAAAGTACGCATACTTTGGTTCAAGGAATAAGGACTTATACATGTATGTGTTTCCACACAATGCTTATATCCCACAATGGTTATATAATCTAAACCCTCATCTCAATTATTGAAACATTCTTAGAGGACGTTATATAGTTGTTATTCACAAACCATTTTTTTGTTAAATCCATTTTCAAGTAATTGAAACATAACATGAATTTCGTCACTACGTAAAGATGAACTTGGCCAAAGCAAAAGCTTACCAACACATATTTCGAGAAACAGATAAGCGAGATAAACTCTGTTCGAAATAGCAAATGTATATAATCAAAGTCTATATAGCAAAACGATTTTTGTCTAAAGATAGGAGATATAGTAGATAGAATTTTGAGTGATAGATAAATTCAAGTATCCGCATAACTTTTTGTCGATAAAGATCCACCAGTTCCTTGAGTAGTCCTTCTTATTGTATGATGATCGCCATGGAGTTCTTGAGATCAACTACACTTTCTATCCTAGTCCGAGACTTAGCTATAGTAGACTATAAATCAAGACTTATAGTTTTGATCACTAACATTGACAAACATGCTTGAGACAGCAACGCATGCGAGTTCGACCGAGTAGTGCTCTAACAATGTAAATCACTATAGTACTTGGATTATTGAATCCATATTGACTCCGGTGATGAAATGTTCGGAATTGACTCATACAGACTTTGGGCATAACCATAAAGCCACTTTGGTTGTGACATGATGCTCGTTTTGAAAGGACTAATACGAACATAAATTTATTTGAGTGAAAAAAAATGGGAAAAAGATTGACAGAATGAGAAATGACGGCATATCTCTCAATAAGTGTTTTCCAAAGTACTAGATGCGCAATCCCCCCTGCCCATTATGCTTTTAATTAAGAGAACATATCACTCATTTCAAAAAGTCTTCAGTAAAACATGATCAAGACCATCCTAATATGTAAATGGTAAACAATACATATTACAAAGAAAACAAGGTGATATTTAGAAAAATATCCATGCAGAATGCGGACCATTAAAGTGACTTATGGATCTTGTGGATTACTTACATTTTGGACTAGTTATAGTTCCAAGTAATGTTGCGTTTGGAAAACTACTAACACATATTATACATGTAAGGAATCACCACCCCTTGTAAATGCTAGAGAGTATACATCAAAAGGATTTGATGGCTATTTCTTGTTTAATAGGACCAATGTAGAGCATCCTATACCCCATGGTCTCGCAAAGGATATTATCATAGGTTACAGATGGTACCTAAGGCATGGTTATGCGTACAAACCTACCTTTAACTGCTTGGAAAATATGCAATATTACACGCATATTCACTTATTCATTTTAGACCCATAATTGGTCAACCATTCTTTACGTACCAGTTGGTAACTGGATATAAGCTAGACATTTTTCGTTCGTACGTATTTTTTTGGTTACACCATTTATGTGCCCTTACGACTCCACATCGTACTATGATGGGTCATCAAAATGATTAGTGACTATGTTGGACAATAATTTCTAATAATTATTCGTAGTTTTAAACCTTTTGACGGGCGATCTCTCAACCCCTGATTCGCGGATAGTCACTCTAATGGGATAGTCTTCCCGTTGTTAGGGGGAGACAGGAAAAAGTATTTTCCGACGGAACGACAGGGAATGTCGTGGTGTTTTCCCATTTTGTCTCATATAAACTCCAATACTCCACAAATTGGAATGTGAAGTGAAGAAAGGATTATCGATTTTAGGAATATACATTGATATCTCTAAATTGATGAGATCACACATACCAACTGAAAACATGCATGTAAGGTTAAAAATCCTTAATAAAGGATATGCACCAAAAACTATGGTGTTACAACTACAATTGGTGGAAGTGCGGTTGAGGTCGTGGCTCCATAAAGGAAGATAGAGAGACCACTAGGTTCGATCAGTGCTCACCTAAAAAGGAAATATGTGAGTTAGGAACAAGCTAATTATATCATCTAAAATCATCTCATAAGACTGTCTCTAAATATTTCCATGAATCAGACGGGAGGATGCTCCGAAGTTTTAAATGATTCAAGAGAACAATAAAATCTTTACGGATTATGAGAATGCACATGAGTCAATGAAAGGGCATGCGCGCATAATGATGATATAATCTATAAATAGTTGCTCCATAAGTAGAGCACAATGAGATCGAACCATGCTTTATTTTGATTATTTTCAAATAAATAGCATATTGGGCCTACATAATCTAGGTAAAACTTAGTTATTTGACAAATATATAGGTATTTGGTGTGGTAGTGCTAACCAACCAAGTGTAAAGTCCGTGGGACATATACGGTTATTTTTCACAAAGTGTAGTGAGAATAATGAGGTCTTAAATTATAAAGAATCACCTTGTGGCGTGAGGTTTCCCACAAACCCCTGGATCGCTTACTCTTTTGAACATCATAATGTTCAGTTGATTAGTTTGCTTGGTAGTTTTAAACATAGTAGATGTGGTTATATCTCTGGAGATTTAGACTCAAAGATATTTGCAAAAGTGCATTATGGCCTTTTGCTTCCCAGGTCGAATGACTCTAAATCACGGAGTGTGTTTTCAATAACAGTGGAACACTCACTTATTGATTTAAACAATCAGGCGGATGTGGTATACCCGTCTGAGTAACTATTTGATTGGGAAGGGATAAACAAGTAACGTTTTGTGCCATGAGTATTAAATAAGTTCTTGATTCAGAATTATAGCTATCTATGTCTACGGTAAGGACACGATAAGTACTCTAATGGAATAAGGGATCTTGCAAGCTATTTAAAGTCTGAATTTGAGATGAAAATCTTGGGAAATCTCGATCTTATATTATTCTACCAGTTTGCATATGTCCATTGTTAGGAAATTTAACAAGGACATGCATCCTGCTAGCACTCCCATGATTAGGCGAGTTTCAAATGTACATAAATGACCAATTCGTCTAAGGGAATATGACGAAGTTGTGTCGGGAGATGAACTTTCCTTATATAAGCATAATAGACGCATAATGTAATCGACCAAATGTTCATCCTCCGTGAACTTGTTATCTAAACATATCTCAGCGCCAACGCAACGTCATTGGAATGGTATAATGAATGTAATCATGTACTTAAAAGTAACCATTGACATAAATTTGTTTTATCCCTGCAAAGACATAAAAAAGGAATGCTAATGAAAGCGCAATCCAAAAGTTGTTGATTATGAAGGAACAATAATCTATTCTCCAACGAAAGTAATCAGGGGGAGATCATGGTAGACTATTTTCTAAGTCATTACCGATATTCAGTTTCGAAAAATACATGACTAAAGGAACTGTCTGGAACAACTCTGAAAGTAATCATGGGGAGATGCCGACATCAGGGGGGGATCCAAGGATATGATGTTGACATATTTTACTTCGAAATTGAAGTTGTGTTGTATTCCTTTTCCCTTCGATCGAGAATAGTTTTTTCCCAAAGGGTTTTGTTACTCGACAAGGTTTTTGCTAGACAACACTAAAAACATCAAGTATATTGAACTTTGAAGACATAAAGATCGCATTGATATTATTGAAAATATTTGAATCAAAGAAATGAAACGTGATAGTCTGTTAAGAAACGTAACTTCCAGAATAAACAACAAGGTCTTATAAACATTCAAGTCACCAAAGTAAAGTGTGATAATTCCTTTTGACTGCATTAGAGTAATAAAAATTGTCTGACATCAGGGGGAGCATCTAATGGTGTGTTGAACTATTTTCCTTCACCGATGTTGCTTTTTCCAACAGGGTTTTGTTACACCCGGCAAGGTTTTTAATGAGACAACAACAAATACCTGGAAGTAATTTCCCAACTAAGGATATTGTCTTTCCCACGAGGATTTTCCGCATTAGGAGTTGTGAAGTAACTAGTCAACTTCAACGGAACAAAGTGATCATCTGCAACTGATCACCTTTACTTGCATCTGTCACGTTGAACTCTGTTCCCTTTTGTCAAGCTTTTTCCCAATGGGTTTTCCTTGTCAAGGTTTTAATGAGGTAACATATTCGAGTCCAGCTATGTTATAAGTTTGATTAATATTGTACTTTTTTTCCTTAGTTCAGGTTTTGTCCCTTTGGATTTTTCCTGACGAAGTTTTAGCGAGACAATTAACTTAGCATAGTCAGTCCTTGAAGATCGTATTGCATGTAAAATACGAGATAATATATGAAATAATACATGTGAAGAGTTGTACCAAGGTTTTATCCCACTGGGTTTTTACTTGTCAAAGTTTTAATGAGGCGATTGATTTTGGCACAAGCCATCAAGGAGAGGACGTCATTTGAAGAAACACATTCAAAGCACTATATGTGAAGCACTATGTATAAAGTTTTGTTATTGAACCGCACAAGGGAGAGTGTTACAGGTTCTACAGCCCATGGATGTGCGGTCCATCTAGGTACCCCTTTATATGTATGTAATGTAACCTATGTAATAAAACTACTAATCTCTTTAATATGATGGTTCTCCTTCTTGTCTCTACATCTACTTCCTTCACCTCTAATTCTCCTCAATCATACATCACATCTATCATTAATAGTCCCATCAAATGCATGATCTAATATGGGCTGATATCAAGACCAGCATGGGGCCAACGTTTGAGCGATCCGACGGTCAGGATCTGCTTGTGAAAGACGAAATATAAGGGAGCTGATAAATGCACATTTCATAAAACACAATTCAGTTGGCAATGAATTGATCAAGTGCCGACAATGTTGCAACAACAATTTGACATGGCAACTTTCAGCTGAATATTTAATTCTCAAAACAACGCCGATTCGGAACTAATTTGGGACTGGACGTTATTTATTTCACTTCAGCAGAAACACCAGAACTCAAAGTTCATCCTGCAAGATGATAAAAATTGAACTTCAATATAAGATAACAATATTTAAAGAAGAATTTGAATTTAAGTAAATGTTATCATGAATTGCTTACATGGTAATCATCCATGTAATCACGGCGACCACACTGCAAAGAAAAACCATAGCAGTTTTCAACAGCTAGAATTTGGCTGAATTTAACTATCAATGTAGGATTCTAATTCCACAGAAAGGAAAATTTTAAGCAAGCAAAATAGGATATCAGACTGCAAAGCTAGCTACATTATGTCAACTATCCAATCGACCATTGAAAATGAAGAAGCAAACATGATCAATAAATTGCAAATCCATCAAACTTTTCAACAACATGAGCAAGCTATACATTTTCCCTTGATGTAGAAAATGTCGGAATTTTATGAGAAAGTGCCAACAAACGATCTTTATTGCTAGCTGTCGCAGGAACATGATAGGCATACATAGCTTACGCTTCCATGGTCCTTCGTAAGCCGAATTAGGTATCGCTTGGTGCTCTCCATATGCCATCTTCTTCATCATCCCAGCAGCCCAGCACACAAACTGATACAGTGAGACATATGTTTGGAAAAGAGAGAATTACAATGAAAGACTAGCTAGCTTGAGCACAAAGAGAGAGCAATCATCAAACACAAAATTAGGTATAAGATGTGATATTATGAGCAATAAACGGACCTCTTAGGCTTTTGGATCAGGAATTTCGGCAGGATGGAGTCATAGCCCTGCCTGCATATTTCAGCAGAGATTAATGTAGCCTACTTGACACAAAAATGTGTAATACGACAAAATAATAATAACAGTTGTTCATTAACAATACCGGCATCACACCTCAGTATTGAACATTTTTGTGAGATTAAGACATCACAGGTATAGAAAACCACTTCCAGACAAGTTTGACGACAGAAACAGGTCAACTGCTTCATTATTTGCTATTCAATTATGAAAATCAAACAAATTAGATTTTCTTAATTTCTTCTGCAACATGCATCAGTAAAGTCTGGAGACATTCTTGCTGCAGACCTTAGCAAAAGATTTTGTTTACCCTCATTTCAATGAGCGAACAGGATATTGGCTGCCGGACCTTAACTAATCAATTCCACTATCCCACATACAGTTTAAGATCATGTGAGTCTTTCATCAATTCCGTGATGATCCAGTTGATAGGGTCAACTAGACCCACGTCACAAAGCAACAAAATAAGTTATCCATGTCATCCAGGGATACTCTAAAGAAAGTATGACATTTTAGACACAACAAAACATGCAACAGTTGAGAAATTGCATACACACCTGTAAGGAGTATCACCACCAGATTTCTTAAGTCTGACATAACTGGAAAGAAGCATAATATAACCAGCACCACATTTTATGTCTTGCTCTAACTTTATATAAAACTGGACCCCCAAAAATCTGTTTTTGTTCGAAACTCCAGGTATCTTTGCAGATACAGTGAAATGCCTGGCATCGGTGGTAGACGTCTGAAAACCTGCAAAATTTATGTCTCAATAAGAAACTTGTTCAAGTCATTATATATAGCATCAGTTACTCGCCTATCATATGAAGATTCAGTATGTAGCATTTGCATGTCTAAAATTCAACAAAATCTGGCTTGTTTTTCAATATACAACCCATATCTCTATCGTCAGGATCACCAGACCATTTTCCTGCTCTTACAATCGGATTTGACCAAACGACTTGCCCAACCATCTATTGGACAGGTCAAAGGAAGTTAACATATCAGTAAAAGATAGGAGTTCTAACCAAAGAGCAATATCGTAATTCATAAGTTCAAAATGGTTCTGATGACTTCACAAACGAGATTGGGAACATATACGAGGTTGACCCAACCAAACCAAGTCTATAGTGATCAAACATAATCTCCCATTCCAAATGTCAGGTGCTGAAGACTATTGGAGTTTCGTGGTTTGGTAAAAGAAAATATTCCCGCACAAGAGAGCTAATGCATATACGTTAACCTACTCAACTTCATAGGTATTCACACACTTTACGTATCTTAACATACTTTTTGAGGCATACAAGTTGTATCATATTTTCAAATTACACAAGCAAACTACTAGATATGACAACTGATTTGGCCTGGGATCAAATCAAATTTCATGGTCCATAATTACTACCACACATAATCAAACAAGCAAACTACTAGATTGAGCAGGCAGTATTATCAAACAACTGAAAGAGTGAAAGTTTTGTAACTTTTTACAGCCGCAAAACATGGTTTAGCACTATCCAATGTCTACTAGTATATGGGATTCCCATTCTTGGCAAGGTTTTGTAATGTTTTACACAGACAAATATGAGAAATAATTCAACCACGAACAGTCAAATCCAAGACCAAATAATAAACCTTAAATAGCTTTCAAGCTGCGGGAATGAAAATTGATTGTAAAGACCAACATATGTATGTACGTACTATTTCAGCATAGCACCGAAGGAAGTTTTTCCTACACATCGTGTGCTTGGCTTTCTGGTGGCTTCTACCATTAATACTGCGATCTGAAAGTACCTTACAAATTCACAGGTCAGAATTAATTAGACATGAATGTAAAGAGGAAACTTATTGGGTGAACATAGCAGAGTTCTGAATTTACCTAATGCTCTTCAGTAGCCCAAAATTTCACAGGATCCTTCCGCCCCCTGTGACGTTGGGTTGATCTGCAAAACGCTTTTCATTTGTATCGTGGGGTGTATAGTGATGTTTTTTCCATTTAGCTTTCTTGTTTAATAGACAAGGTAGTTTTTCTATAACGTTCATCAAATGCGAACAAATCCTGAAATAAATAACCCAATAACTTTGTCATTCAGTGCACAATTCGGGCAAACGAATCATATGGCACAAAAACAAGCAAATATGATCGTCATTCAGTGTTCAATCACAGATGTCATGTTCAGAAATACTGAATCAAATGATCGTGTGCCAACCGTGGCCAGCTTGAGAGCATATATAATCAAATCAAAATAAGATCCTCCACTGGTAACCCCTCAGAGATAAGATATATAAACATAAAAACAAAAAAATGCAAGAATTAAACAAACAACAAACATGTAATACTCAGATATCTCAATTCTCAACTAAGCAAATTGAAGTATCATTTAAAACAACCAGGGGCGGTCCAAACTAATATCTAAGCACCATCCAGAATAGACTTATCTCTCCCACAAAAAAAATAAAATATATATATATATATATATAGTGCAGCAATAAATATGAGGATTTCACCACAGACCTATAAGTAACACTATTTCGACAAAGTAACTCAAATCTAACGTTCTTTCCAATCATATAGCTATAAACCATCTTCCTACTTCATTCCCTGTGGAACGCATTTGCAAGACTAAAACCATGAGAGTACAGTTCAAGAATGAGTATCAAGTAAATGCTAATTGATCATAAGTACTGACACATATTTGATATTTACTAAAGAACTTAGTTTCAATGATCAGTGAATTTACCAGTTCTTGACTGAGATGCCTTCTTTTAGAAGTGTACCTAACCACATGGTATACTCTAGATTAGTTTGAATTCGTTTAATCTGCCAAAAAAAAAAAATGCATAATTGTCTCCTTATTAGCAAATGGAAGGAGTACGAACCCTGTTTCGGTAGGTTTGCCATTAGCATGAGTAACAGCGAGAAATCCTCCATGTCAAGTCTTATCATGAGCTGCCAAATCCATGATGACCTGTAATCTTATCTTCCAAATTTGTATTTTCCGAGTCCGCCCATACCAATAATGCAACAAAACTCTTGCAATTTGATCTTCTTCTTCCTTTTCTTCTTCTTCTTGATCTTCAACAGCTCAAACAACTCAGATTCATTACCCACTTTTCTTCCCACACCTTTCATATCTTTTTTGTTTGCTGATCAACCAATAACTGCTTTGATCTATCTACTCATTTTTCATACTCAGCGTGTTTGATGTAGTAGTAGGGGGATTACAGATCCAGATTGATGTATGGTTCCCAGTTGCACTTTCCCTTTCTTTCTAAATAACTACACCGACACTATTGTTTTAGCCATTGGATAAAGACAGCCTACCCATTGGGTAAGGGCAGCTTCTTATCCCTTGTCATAAAGCCATAAAGTGGATGGAGCGCTCCTTCCCGGGAGAAAAAAAAGTGTATCTTGTCTTAAATTGAGAGTTTTGGGAGATCAAAAACTGTTAATTTGTTGTGGTTAGTTGAAATCTCATAGTCATTGTCCACAACTGAAAGTGGCAATTAACTGCTGAGTTTTGAGAATTAGAACCAGTCTCAAATTTTAATCATTTCCACAGTCTGAGGAAGTTACACGGATTGGTATTGATTGGTCAAAATCTTCCGAATATAGTATTGACCACGAAAATCTTCTGAAAATAGTGGTCAATTTACATAATACCCAAGGTATCTTTTATAGCATGATGTCCACATATAAAGGGGATTAAGAAAAATACTAATTAGTATATTCCACTAATTCAATACACCCATAATACGGATTAGTACTCCACTAATTTAATAAAGTAGGAAATACCATTAGGTCCTAGAAATTATATATTAGAGAGAGTTTGGTCTGTTTGGTCCTATTTGGAAATATAAATTATAGTTTGGTCATAAAAATTATGGTTTGGTCCTGGGGTGATGACATGGATGATGTAATTGTCATCTTGTAGTGGCAGAAATACCCTTTTCGATTAAGACTATAAGAGCATCTCCAACAGAGGGTGAAAATATTATTTTTGAATGACACATAGGATTTTAGACCCCCATTTAGTATAAAAGCATCTCCAATGGTTAGGTCCTACAAGCTAGGAGGGATCAAATACTAAGTACGAAGGTGTTAAAGAAAGTCTTAACTGCACCTTCGGGATGACCCTTAACCAATTCCATGTCATCAATTTTATTTTAAAAAAATAATTTTAATATGGAGTCAACCTAAATATTATTTTTAATGTTTATCTAAATCTAAAATACATTGTATAACCTTGACTACTGGAGATGAGTTTTAGTATAAAGGGTCTTATTAAGATCCAGGGATAAAATCTAAATAAATGGGAGTCTAACAATGACATCCACGTAGAATTTTTTTGACCTACTATTGGAGATGCTCTAAGAGCTAGCACTATGGTGCATCATTTCCCTTCCCTATCCCTCCATTTCCCTTAAAATTCCAAAAATCCAACCACTATGGTCTCCCATATCCCTATACGAGTAGGGATAGAGACCACCATCCCTACACGGGTGAACAGATCTGTTCAACCTTGTAGGGAAGGGAAATCACACGGGGACTCAGTCCGCGTATGCTTTTTCACTTTACGCGGACTCAATTCCCATTTCTACAAATAATATTTGTTTGACCTTTTTGGTTTACACCTCTCTCACACCCGATCATAACCATCCATCACTAATAACGGCTCTATTTTGTACGCCGTCGGATCCCAACGGCCATTTTTTCAAAATCCCCTATAAATACCAATCTAATTCTCTACTCAAACCACACCAAATCAATTGATTTTTTTATTCTCCCTCTTCCTCTTACATCAATTGATTTCTTCTTTCTCTGCATCTTTATTATAATTCGTTTTTTGTATTTAGATTTAGATTTATTGTAGTAGTTATTTATTTGTTATCTTAGTTTCATTAAAAATGGTACTTAATTTTGTCACACAAGAAGAGGTTGATCTTACCACTACTTTTATTTATGTGAGTATGGACGAAATTGTGGGTTCGGGACAAAAAACCGTTTTGTTTTGGAAACGCATTCACGAAATTTTTGTACAACGAAATGACAATCCATACAGAAGAGATTGGGATGCTTTAAAGAGCAATATGAGAGCTATTAATAAGGATGTCAAAGAATTCGTGTCCATTCTGAACTCTATATATCGCCAAACCAAAAGCGGTGCAAGCCACAAAGATTTGGTAAGTTTATTAAATTTGTAAGATTTGGTAAGTTTTTCCATACAGGTTGTGATAATAGTAATAAACCAAATGTTTCTTATATAATTTTTCAGACAAAATATGGTCGCCTTCAATATCAGGAACAAAGAGGACAACCTTTCAAGTATGATGCATGTTATGAATTATTTAGAGAAAAGGTCCCTGGATATAATTATGAATTGACTGGGAGCCAAAACAAGTTGAGTTGTTTGAATCTCATCGTAACTTTTTATCGGTCAAGATGGTAATGAAGTTCTTCCCAATGGAGAAACTCGTTGGAAGTACAAGGAAAATGCACGTCCTATAGGAACAAATAAAGCCAAAAAATTTGCTAGACAGAAGAAGGATCGTGAGAAAGGTATATATAGAGAAGATGATGGTGAGACATCTTCGGTTAAGATGGAAGAAGCTATGATACTTGAACAAAGTTCAAGTGTTTTGGAGTATCTTAAGGAAACCCGATCAAGGAAGGAAAAATGAGAATGGAACGAGAATCCCAATACCAAAGTTTTGGGCTTATACTCAACAACCGAGTTATCAAATGGAAGATCAAATGAATTTGCAAACGCTTCAACAACAGATCTAATCAAATGCATGGACAACAAATGCATTTTAATCAAGACAATGCAATAATGTTGATGGACCTTAGTTGTTTAG
Source organism: Papaver bracteatum (assembly GCA_023529315.1). Classification (NCBI taxonomy): domain Eukaryota; kingdom Viridiplantae; phylum Streptophyta; class Magnoliopsida; order Ranunculales; family Papaveraceae; genus Papaver; species Papaver bracteatum. Next base: position 805,377 of record JAJJWX010004491.1, read on the forward strand.
CTCCCAAAATTAAAAAAATATTATCAACGCAAGCAAAAGGAGATTTTGAAGGGGAAGGGTATAATCGCGTTGAAGATTTCAAGATGAAGATGTAATCCAACTATAATTGTTTTATCTTTAATTGTGTTTAGTTTTTTAATTTGTAGTACATGTTTAGATTAAAAGTGTTATCTTAAATTTGTAGTTGGTAATGTTGTTAACTTTATTTTAAATGTGTTAGAATTAATTAAATTTGTCAATTTGTCAGAACCACTCGATTTTCAAATCTAAATTCAAATAAATTACTTCATTTTTTTCACTTCATTAAACTAATGTTCATAAATAACTTTAAAAGATACCTCTAACATATCATTCGATAGGTTTACATGTTGTTATTTTTGTTGTTGTCAGATTCAACAATCAATGCCGCTTCGAAATGGAAAAATGGTTCTTTTCTCCATGCCGTATGCATCTTGTGCAAATAAACGGTCACCTCTCGTACCTATTGAGAAACTCATTGTACCTGATGCATAATTTCCTAACATGATATGTCCTTGAACAAATGTAGGATGGTAGATAATTATGTCGTGGTTTCTTGCCCGTCTCTTTAATGAAAGAACCCCCAACCAACATTAGTCCAGAATATTGTTTGATCTTTATGATCTTCTGGAAAATCATCCTTGAGACGGTAATAGTTTCTAATCCATTCAGTATCTTCTTCGACATCCTTTAACCTTTCTCTCAGTTGGAATTGTTGTTGACCGAGTTTTTTTGCCTTGAAATTTTCTTCCTGTTCCTTGAGTTTGTGTTGGTATTCATTCGAACACCCAGATGAATATTTGGTATGTTTTGTGGACTTTCCTTTGCTTAACACTTCATCCAACAACTGTGTTAGATGGGTATGTGATGAAGACGTCATTGCGTTCGCAGTAGCTTGATGACCTCTTTTGCATATCTCCTTTTCCATTGCAGCAATTGATGTAGTGGGTCGCTTGCATCTTCTAATTATGTCTTCGACTGAGTTGGTGGTTGCTGACTGATTTTCCATTGAATAGATGTTTAACTTTGATGTTGTAAAGAAGAATAAGTAGATTGATGTTGAAAATAAGAATTGGTTATCTTTCTTGTATATTGGATTCCTTCCCAACGGCTCTATTTTTAAGAACTCGTGCCCAATGGATTGTTTTTCCCAACGGATATTTTTCTAACAACTCGTGCCCAATGACTCTTTTCCAACGGCTATGTTTCCTAACGGGTCTATATCCCGACGAATCAATTTCGTTATATATATACTATCAGCATTTTTTGGTTCTTACAACCAACAATCTTAATACATTCTTACAAACCATCAACCTAAATTATGTATTTTAATAGTTCGAGTAGAAATGGAAAACAAATAGTATGTGTAGAAGAAAAAGAGGTTTGTCCATGTTGTTTCATGGATACACACAATTTTCTTCAATGCCCATGGCTTTATACAAAATGTCCACAACCAGGATGCAGCGACACTAGGAAGGTAAAAGAGTCGATACCAGAGAAGATAAGGTATTTGGAATGTGAGTATGCTAAATGTCCGGGAGAAGCACAATATTTGGAGGATGCAATGAAAGATGCAATCAAACAACAAAAAGTTGAAGAACTCGGCAACAACTTGAAACTAAAAGGTAAGGTGGAGTTTGAATGTACCAAGGGATTCCGTGTGAAACCGAGGGTTGTTATTTCTTGATGGAAATGCACCGTTTCACGCCAAAAAACATATGGAAAGCGTTACTAGAGATGCCTTGAGTGTGGAACTGAATACGGGCTGAATAAGTGTTGTTTTACTTGGATCTAATATCAATTGATGTAATGTGAAATTTTATAATTAGTATGTGTGAGTTTTTTAATTAGTCAGCCATGCGTTTTAGAAATATGCGTCTACAATAAATAATAATGGTAATTTTATTATTCAGATTAACGATTACATTAAGTACGTTCAACCAGCATTTAAACCAATAGACGACCCTATTGGACGAGTTATGTCTCGTGAGCGTTTACATAGAGATATACCCACAAAACCTATCTTCATTTTAATTCTTTACTCTTCATCTGATGATTCAGATGATGAATATTCAAAGGGTGAAGGGTCATAATCTGAGAAGCTATGTCTCAACATGACATAGCAAGTTTAAAAAATCTAAATGGTTTCCTTCTTTTTTCGTAACTTTCCAAAGCACGTTGGTCCTACAACAAAATAAAACAATGTCAATTTACAATAAAATAATTAAACTATTCAGTACACATACTCAAAAGATTGTTTGATGGGTAACCACTAAATTTCTTACGATTTCCGATGGTACTCCAGCCCTCCATAAATATAACGATATCTGTGTCGTTACATATACTTTCACGTCTGAAGTAATTACGTTTATCCTTGTTTTCAGATACTTAACCGTGCGTTGATTCGGATTCCCGTTATGTATAGTCCACCTTTGTAACAACTCCTCCAAAAGGTTGGTGTTATTGAGTTGTTCATCTTCTACTTCATTATCTTGATGAACTTGAACCCATAAAATAACTATCATTTCGTCTTCCTCCGGATTATAACCCACTATAATTAATAAATAGCAGTGTTGTGGATAATAAGTTTTTTTGTTTTGAAGGTGGAGAACAGATTTGGTCGAACTAAATGTTCATTGCTAAAGATATTGTGAGTCCTTTATACATGCACCATATACATATCCATAAACCCATTGAATGAGATCTCCCGGATGAATATCCTAATCCATATACTGTTCAGGTAGATTTCCCTGATATGTATACATATCCATATACTGTGTAAATGATTTCGCTGAATCCTTTATACATGCACCGTATACATATCCATAAACCGTTGCATGAGATTTCCGGATGAATATCCTAATCCATATACTATATTTGGTAGATTTCCCGATATGTATCTGAGTCCATATACAAGATGTAAATGATTTTTGCGGATTATCATAATTGTAAACCATATGCCACCAAATATAAACTTCATAATTTGCAAACATAAAGTGAATCCCAAATAATATCTAAAGTTTGTTATTACAAGAGCGTTTAACATTCGAAAACTTAAAAGAGAAAAGTGAAATACATCCTATGACTCATCATCATCATCATCATCATACATACCAGCATCATCGTCATCGTCAACCTCAACATCGTCCTCCTCATCCTCATCGTCATACTCAGAATCCTCCTCTTCATTGTCATAATCCTCCCCATCACCAGAATCCTCCTCGTCATCTCCATCATGTTGATATTCGTCTCCTACATGTCCATGTGCATCTCCATGAGGGAAGTCATCTGGGATGTGATTATTGTAATCTCCATAATACTCAAATTCCCCATCCTCGTTTTGTCCTGGGACAACTTCTTCTTCTAAGTCTGTATCATCATAATCTCCTTCTGACGATGGAAGTACCACGTATTCCATATCTGAACCCTCCAGACTAGACAAGTCCCCTGCATGGCCTCCTCTACTGGGCGCAAAAAGAATGTGCTTGACAAGATCATTTCTCAGTTGTAGGTGGAGTTCTAGGTTTTTTAGAGATGACATAAATACACGACCATTAACATTAGGTTCGGGAAGGGGAACATGAACAACCCTTCCCCAATATGTATCCCGACGCTCATGCTCGATAATGATGTTGTGTAAAATAAGACAACATTTCATAATTAGATTCATGTCTGATTGGTGCCAATACTTACAAGGAGATCCGACAATTTTGAATTTACCCTGAAGCACTCCAAAAGCACGCTCGACATCCTTTCTTTTATCCATTTGATACTTGTTAAACCTAACATAGTCGGGAATATCCAATGTCTGAGAAAAAGCTTGTACAACTGTAGTCAACTTTGGATAGATACCACCGGCTAAGAAATAACCCATTTTGTATTGGTGAACGTTGATGACATAATTGCATAGAGGTGCTACACCCTTTAGCGTGTTATCAAAAAGGGGTGAGTGTGCCAACACATTCAAATCGTTGTTTGATCCAGGCATTCCAAAAAAGGCATGCCAAAACCACAAAACATATGATGCCACCGCCTCTAATACCAAACTACTCTCTTTATCTTTACCCCTGTAAGTTCCTTGCCAATCTACCGACAATTCTTCCATGGCCATTGCATACAATCAACACTACCAAGCATTCCAGAAAACCCTGGTCGGCATTCTCAGCTAGCAACCTCTGAACATCTTCAGGAGTGGGTTCACGCAAATATCTGGCTCCAAAAGTCATGCAAATGGTGTGGCAAATTTTTTTTAGATACTTGTATATTGTAGTTTCACCCATACGAGTGTAATCATCAATACTATCAGCAGGCGTACTTTTGCATAAACATTTCATCATGGCAACTATTCATATGCGGAGAATGCCCCATAGTACCAGTTGCATCCGGACGATGATGCCATTTCGGATCAACTTCAAGCAATTTTCCTAACAATTTCTCGAATAACTCTTCCCTCATGCCTAGACGCTGTTTGAATTGTCTGTTGGTATAACCGGTTCCAGGCGTAAAATAATCATTCATCATTTTTGCATCATGCCACACTCGATCACGCGTTATTACACTACGTATCTGAACCTCCTGTGGTACAGGTTGTCTAATAATACGCAACCGTTCATCCAAACATAGTTGTGTAAACATAATCAAAGCTTTCGATTCTTCATCACTATCCAAATACATTCCATATTTGTGTCTCAAATAAGAACGCATTAGACTCATTGTGCACCCTAGCAAACCAAAAATACACTATCAATTTGGGTATATCATACATAAACACAAGTATATCAAACTTCTACATTAATATGCATTTATATGGAACATTAAATTCTACATAAATCAAGATACACAACAATTAATCATACATTTTTCACTTAATATATGTGTTCATAACGTTATTGAATTGCATACTACATATCCAACCAACCTAGCATCAATAATTTCATCAAAAATGAAATCAAATTAACTTAAAAACCCAAACATTAGAATCACTCACCTTATATGATTTTTTGGATGAAATTCAAAATTGAAGAACGGATTTGCTTCACCTTGTGCTAACTATCAAACCCTTTTAATCTAAGCTCACGAATCGCCTTGAATCAACATGAAAATGGAAAGGGGGTAAATGGGGTTTTGAGAGGAGGAAAATTAGTGAAGAAGATGAAATGGGAGGAAGAACTGGGTTCTGTGAACTTAAACCTATCAAACGGGGACTCATTCCGCGTATTTGGTAAAGTCAATGAGTTGACTAATACGCGGACTCGGTTCCCGTTCCGCACTATTCATACGCGGACCCGGTCCGCGATAGGGAAGGGAAGGGATAGCTAGCACCATAGAAGAGTTTCCTTTCGTGTGCCATCCCTTCCCTTTATTTGAGGGATAGGGGAAGGGATAGCTAGCACCATAGTGC